>NKYR01000048.1:61017-146486 GCA_003184365.1 Evernia prunastri
TCCCCCAAAGCCAATCGAGACGCCTAAGGGTGACGAATGGGTTGTGGAGGATATCCTAGACTCTCGACGTCATTACAACCAATTGCAGTACCAAGTCAAGTGGAAAGATGATGATGACACCCTGACTTGGTGGAATACTGACAATAATGAGTTTGAGGGGGCCCAGGACGTAGTCAATGACTATCACAGCAAATATCCGGAGAACCCTGGGCCTCACAACGCTATTGCCAAGTCAAAAAGGCCACGCCGTCTCCGAAATCTCCGAGACCTCGCCACTATCCTCATTCTTTCTGCACGCAGACGACTCGCAGGCCAATCTACAGCGCTGGGGCATCGCTTGCCTGAGGGGGGGGGTAGTGTTACGGACGTACCCTAGCTGTCAGGTACAAAGGGAGTGTTTATGGCTATGTGTCAGGCACATAGAGTATTTATTGGTCATTGACACATTCTCATTATCACATAGGCTAGCGGGGATTCTTCCTAGTATTTAAGCGCTCTTCTCCTGTGTACATATTCGCTCTTTATCTAGTTGTCTTATTCAATTTACCCCCATTAGACTTGACTCTGGGCACGGTTCTGACACTTCAAGTGAAAGACTATTTCTAAGCTCGAGACGAAGACATATACACTCGAAATATTGTTGAAGTAATCTAATAACTAATTATAATAATTATTATTCTCTTCAAGACGTTACACTGTAATTAACTTGTCTCTAAACGAGTAGACTAATTGATTCAGATACTTAATCAATATCTAATTTTATTCGTACTCGCATATCTTGTCAAGAGACACGATTTGTTCTCCGTGGAGAAGGCCGGATTATCGTTGTTCCGGACATGTTCTTCATGCAATTCGTAGCCATTATCAATGAACAAGCAGTCAACCCACTACGAATCACCAAGTTTCGTGACATATCTACTTAAAAAGCTATTTGAAGATCTCGAATACATCAACGATGTTACGCTGAGATATAAAGTCTTTCATATAACTTCAGACGATCTTAATTATATTCAAATTCGACGAGTTGACTTATTAATTGACTTTGTTAATTTCTCTACGAATTCGTTCTTCTTGTTACGAGTGTGTCAAGCAGGTACTTGGCAAGTAGCCCTATGGGCTAGGGTCTTGGCACACTCTCCCACTATATGTACCATAGTTCCTAGAGATAGCAAGTTCCTTCCTCATCAANCTCACAACGCTATTGCCAAGTCAAAAAGGCCACGCCGTCTCCGAAATCTCCGAGACCTCGCCACTATCCTCATTCTTTCTGCACGCAGACGACTCGCAGGCCAATCTACAGCGCTGGGGCATCGCTTGCCTGAGGGGGGGGGTAGTGTTACGGACGTACCCTAGCTGTCAGGTACAAAGGGAGTGTTTATGGCTATGTGTCAGGCACATAGAGTATTTATTGGTCATTGACACATTCTCATTATCACATAGGCTAGCGGGGATTCTTCCTAGTATTTAAGCGCTCTTCTCCTGTGTACATATTCGCTCTTTATCTAGTTGTCTTATTCAATTTACCCCCATTAGACTTGACTCTGGGCACGGTTCTGACACTTAGAACGTTGTGTCGTCGATCCGACGAGTATTATAGCGATTACTTCGAGAATTAAACTATAAAAGCTTTTCTATATAACACTGCGCGTCTGTTAGACGTACGACGTCGTTAAATACTAATATCGATTCTAAGCTACTAGATCGAATTAGCTGAATTTTTTTGTGGAAGAATAAAATTGAAAGTCTACTTTCACAAGAAACTTACTTTTTAACCACTGAACCACAGCTTCTAAAGTTGACGCCTCACTATTTTTGTTATATAGACTTTTTTTTGAAATGCTTAGGATTTGATCTGCTTTGGTCTTCTAGCTACCTAGTAGAAAAATCTACCATGTACTACTTCTACTACTCCATGCAGCTATGCTATTGTAGGACTGGCTATCATGATATCATGTAGTATTAGGTCATTCGAATGTATGATAGTCATTTGGTAGAGTAGATTTGGTAGCGCAAAAAAAAAAAAATTTGATTTTTTGGTTTTGCGATTTTTGGTGGCTGACCCCCCTGTCCATTCGGGATGCCGTAACCTGCAACTACTTTAATAATTTAGATTTGTACAAATTTAACCAGTAGCTTGCCCGATTTTGGCGGAGTCAAAAACCCGTCTTGTTGTTCTATTGCTCCATCGTCCCCCTCGACCAGGATGGTGCCAAAGGATGTATAAGTAGCAGCGACGACCGCTTTGACTTCTGCAATTGCATCGAATTTCCAGTCAACAACTCAAATTAACGGTAAAAGGCTTCCCGGACGTGGGAGTGAACAACGCGCAGGAGAGACCGGTACTTACGCAATGTAGCAAAATGCTGTCCTAAGCAGCCTCGTCCTCCACCACCAAATTGCCACATCCACCTTCGCATCTCTCTTCCTTTGTCTTCACCAGCCTGGAGCCATCGATCAGGCCGCCACTCGCCTGCATCACCACCAAATACCCGCTCGCTTTTGTGCAAGCTGTAAGCCTGCCCACTTACTCTCACTCCGCCCGGAATGAAGCAACCGGCTAACTCACATCCCTGCGGTGGTGTAACGCGCGGTAATGGACCTGAGATACTCGGTGTCAGGCGGTGGGTCTCCTGTACAATAGCCTCGAGTAGGGGCAAATTATCGAGCCATCTCAAGGCTTTCGTAGGAGGATTGCGGTGGAGCTCGATGCGTAAGCGGTGTTGGATCGAGGGATGCTTAGCTAGATGGTAGGTCAGGTAGGCTAAATGTATGCCCACTGTTTCGTGGCCAGCTACATTGATAAAGCATCAGAATCGAGCAGAATTTCATCACGGCGAGGTGTGCAGGTTAATGTATATCGCCTACACGTGGATCATTACTTACTGATATGGTCCATGATCTCACTTGCAACCCCATGCCTGCGTTCTTGCTCTATAGCTAATTTGGATGTATGGATCTCTGATTTGGGCTCCTCTGAAGTTGAAGTCCTGTTCATAGTGTTCATTAGATGTGCATAAACGACCTTTTCCCCTTCCTCTACATTCTTCGTGCGCATATCTGCCTCTGCACGGAGGCACATCTGCATGCACCAATCCTCGACTTCTGCCTTTGCTGTCATCATCCATGGCGGGACAATCACCATACCAAGCATCTCTAGCAACCGTTTCCCGCTTGGAAACTCTTGGCACCAGAACGCCATTTTCCATTTGATGCTATATTTGGCCCTCCAGGCATTGCGCTCTTCTTCGAATTCGATGAAGTTGGTCCCATTGTTTGGCCCAAAAACATAAGCGGTTATAATATCCATTCCCACCCCACTGAAAAATGAGTATACATCCACGGCTTTCTGACATTCCGCGAAATTTTGGATAGATGATAGGAGGCGATCCTTCACTATTCTCTCGATGTTTCCCGAGACAGCGCCTGAAGAAAGTAAATATGATTTTGAGTAAATATGAGAAACCACGCGTTTGCGAGCAGAATGTGTGCTGGAATCTATGGCTGAGAATGTATTCCCTTCTCTGGTATTGAGATTTAGTGTCAGTCGGTTCCTTCACATACATGTATAAATTGCCGAATGCATGGAAACGAAAGCATGTCTCTTGGTGTTCTCACCCAAATTTATCGAAGAAACTGTAGGAGTCGGTCTTGTCAAACCCTCCATTGTAGACACTATGCATACCTCCCTCCACACAATTAATGCTAATCTCATTGGGTGCCGTGCGCACGATAGGGCCATGCTTCTTGTGGGCCAAGTCGACAGCTTTGTTTGCTTGGCGGAAGTACCTCTGCCAAAGGATCCACGCCGAGGCGAGAGCCGAAGATGGATGTGCTTGAGGAATGGCAGAGAGCGGACTGACGAAGAGGGGATGAATGAGCCTTTTGTAGACAACGTAGCAAAATGTGAAGATTACGGCGAGGTGCCACGCGCGTGCGTTTTCGAAGATTGCCATGATATCAAGAAATGCAAATCAAGAAAAAACGATGAAAAGAAGAGGAATATCGTTGGGAGATGAAAAAATAGCAACCTCATACCTCCGATCAACGGGAGTTCTATGGACCCAAACACAGGAATCTAGAAAGTGCAAGCGCATTCGGGTAACTCTTCCTTCGGGTCATGATGCACCTGAACTAGGGATGCTTGCAGGATATAGAGCCTGGAAAAGCGTATGATGGCGTACTAGAGCCAAGAAACCGTTTTTCTCCTATGGGCCACAGACGACGGTGCGTCCGACAGTCCAATCAGCCGCGAGCGCATGAGGGCAAAATTGGGGACGGGAGCCAATGCAGAGACCACTGTACGGAATATAATCGTACAGCGCTGAGCGATGGGGTATCTCCTCAATTCCGGCGCTGTAAGTGCAGCGTGCCATGACTTGGAATATTCCTGGTGGTCGTAGTTATGCCAACCGAAATGCTAACCAAGACCTGCCACCGCCAAAGACTTGACTGGGCTATATTACGCAGAGGAGCGGCCTTTGGTTGGAGCAAAGCACGTACAGAAATGAAAATGAAGCCTCAAGGTTTCCCCCAAAACGCATGTGGAGGTATGAGAGGTCGGCTTTCAGAGGAAGAGAAAAACGATGAGTTTAAGACTTCAATCTCGGCAATGACATTTAGGGCTAGTCCTGGACAGGTTAGCGTGTTTCCCCGCAATTCGTTCCCCGCGTCCCCAACTTCCTCTGCCTTGAACCGGACAGGCCCTGCTTTCTGACCTGCATCTGCTTGGCTACCATGCAGGTGAGCTGCCTAACTCAGGTAGGATACCCGAACAATGGCTCGCTCACCCCAGTCTCCTGGGAATGTCGATGGCGACGGCGGCGGATCGAAGAGCAAGGGCAAAGAGGTCCGCAAGTACGGCTTCGCCTGCGCCAATTGTAGGAAACGGAAGGCCAAATGTGACGGGGGAGTACCCAGTTGTGAGAGATGTCTCTCCAACGGTGAGACGTGTTATTTCAACAAGTGAGAGCCCTGTATTGCTTGAGCCTCCAACACTGACCTAGTGACTCATTAGAGTACCCTCCGTTACCTACTCTTTGGCTCTGCAAGCCCGCGTCGATGCCTGTGAATCGCTCCTAAAACGCCTTAAGATTGCAAATGACCAAGAGCGGTCCCTTTTATTAGAGGAACATTTCAATGGCGGTTTGAACATGACTGGCAATGGCAAGAGGAAAAGAGTTAGCATTGCAGATGAGCGACAGGAAGGAAGCGTCATGACTGAAGCCGCCTCATCAGAGAATGAACTCACTGGGATACTGAATGAGACCTCCGTGGATGAAGAGGGTCGCATTTGCTTCTACGGAACTACCAGTTCTTTTCACCTGCAACCGGACAAGGTCCTGCGGCCACAAGCTGGCGAGCGACCTGATACGGTGCGTACGATTAGAGAACACCCATCTATGGCCAAAAGTATATGCTGAGCAGACATTGCTTCACCTGGAAATCGTGCCAATCTCCGGGATGCTAGCAATGAGAAGGGCATGCTGATTAGAAATTTGATATAGGCTCTAGTGCTCTCGAACGACATCGCACCCTGGGAGCGTACGTTTCAGTGGCAGAACAATCTTTCCTTAGACACGCCCAGTCCATCACTCAGTACTCGCACAAGCTGCACGCTATTCAGATCGCCCTGAAGCCTCCAAGCTTGGTCAAACCTTTGCTCAACGGACTCTGAATACCCTGGCAGCAGAGGTAGATAAGGGAAGCTCCATTCCTACGATACAAGGCCTCTTGATATTCTCTGCACGTGAATGCGCTTGTGGTCGGACTTCGCAAGGCTGGCTTTATTCAGGAATGGCCTTCCGTATGATGCGAGACATGGGAATTCATATACCACCAAGAAAGCTCAGTCATTTGGGAGGTCATTTCCCGCCGGCAGAGCTTGCCTTGAGGCAGCAGGTGTTCTGGAGCTGTTGCACTTGGGATAAGACTATGAGTTTATGCCTGGGACGTGCTCCAGCAATGCACGATGTCATCCCACCGCCAACCAATGATATCCTATTAAATGGTGAAGAGGCAGAAGACGAGGCTTGGCGGCCCAAGTTCGCAACACTATCCGCGTTAGAAGTAAGTGTGACGCAAAAGGCGAGGTCGAACAGTCGGTTTGTCGCCTACTGCCAGCTATGCGTGATTATTGATGACGTGCTGGCAACTCTTTACAGCAAGCCACACTCTGCGCAGAACCATCTACAGGACTTTCTCGACAGATCGGTTGAGGAACTCGAAAGCTGGGTACGAGGACTATCGACGAATCTGTACGTGCGAGAAGATTCACGGTCTGTATCTTGTCCACCTCTGCATATCCTCTTACTCAATATCTTGTATCATGCTACCATCATACTGCTATGTCGTCCCTACCGTTCAAATCAACCACGTGCACGAAAAATGGCCACGACGGCCGCCGAAATGATTGATAGACTGTTTATGCTCCACATCCGCCGTTTCGGCTTCCGAGTCATTACATATCTTGAAAGCTATACTATGTTCGTGGCTAGTACTATCAATACTCTAGACTTGAAAGAGGGTATAGACGAAGAAGGTGCAGGTGCACGGCTTGCTCTGAGTCTAGAGATTCTTCGAAACGCCACGAGTACTCCGTCTAATGCCAGATGTGTCGAGATCATCGAGCAGCTGCTCCGCAAAGAAGAAAAGCCAAAGGATGGTGGAAACCTCGTACAGACTCCAGAGCAGCCACAACCCTCTAATGCAGAGTCAATTCAATCGCAGAGCCAGAGCAGACGCCGTTCGAGTGCCCATGGTGCATCACAGCAACGAACACCCGTTCCACAATTTGGATTTGATCCCCAAGCGCCCGTCCGTCCGCAAGGTGTCGACGATTACGCGTACATGAATTTGGGCGGGGATTTCCCGCAACTGTACGATCAGAATAATCTCATGCACTCAAACAATACAATGTTCTCATCCGATTCCCAGGTGGAAACCCCTATACGGTGGCTAGCGGACAACGTGGGGACAAATCCCAGGCCGGAGTTGTGGATGATGATGGATATGGACTTTACTAAAAACTACAACAATACGCCTTTCCAAGACCACAGTTGATACAACAGCCAGATTGATTTGACCTATCCAACTATCAGTGCTTACACCTATATCATCTATGTAAGCATGCATGACGTCAATTTGGCCGCCAAATATTCGAGACTATCCGAGGGTTCCGAAGCAGCGGTGAGTTTCCGGTCAGACGTAAAGACACATCGTTTGCCCATTTCCCAACTCGATATTTTTGCAACTTCATACTCGTTCAGTTCATATACAACGATGCCTGTATACCACATTGGTTTGTGTATTTGGAAACTGTATTTCAATGGCTGACTGAAAGACAGTCCTGTTCAAGCTCAAGTCCGGGGTGAATAAGGAGCAAATCGACAATTTTGCGGTCACGGCGAGATCGATGGTTGGAAAAATACCCGGTACATCTTAATTCGATGAGCACCATCAATCTTCTTGCTCAAGTAGACAGGTCTTGTGGATTTCCAGGTGGGACCTGGACTTGCGGTGACCGCCCACAGAGCGAAAGGCTACGACATGGGTTTAGTCGCTACCTTGGAAAAGGCCGAAGATGTCACTTCCTACGGACTGCATCCTGCACACCAAGAGTATGAAGTCACATCTCCCGCTTTGATAGTCCATCTGACAACCGCAGGACGCATCGACTGAGAGAAGAGTTGTGCGATGATACTCTGGCGTTTGATTTCGAGTTCTGAGGATAGAATACTAAGTCGATACATAAAAAGATAGCTTGCTTCAAAAGTTTCTCATCGCGTTCGGTACGAAGCTACAAGATCACCAAGCGTCTGTAGTACCTACATTGCCCGGGAAAACGATGTAGGGGACATCGGGCCACTTCGCGCTTCCGGTGGGCTCGCTTCGCCATAACGGTACACCAGTTGCTGCTTGGCCGATCACCCTCGCCTTCTTCATTCCCAGTCCCTCTGTCGCAATGTCGCTACTGGTAATGCCACCCTAAGCCGACCGCATCAGCGCTGATCACCGCCCAAAAGCGTGGAACCGCATACCTTGGCTATCACATACTTCGGTCTGACCGAAATAGCCTTGACGATATTCACCAGCACACTTGTGACCACGCTCCCCAATAACAAGCTCTCCTTCCCATCATCGTTCGTGATCAACTGCCTACTCGTGCTCACCACTGCATCCATCCCTTTCTCCAAGACTTGGTCAACCGTCCTCGCGGTCCAATTGATCAAATCCCAATGATCTTGATTCGAGTCGTTCTTACCGAGCAGTTGGGCGACATCAAGTTCCAGATGTACGATGTGCGAGTTGCAATGCTCGA
Source organism: Evernia prunastri (assembly GCA_003184365.1). Lineage (NCBI taxonomy): Eukaryota > Fungi > Ascomycota > Lecanoromycetes > Lecanorales > Parmeliaceae > Evernia > Evernia prunastri. Next base: position 69,335 of record NKYR01000048.1, read on the forward strand.
GTAAGTATTCGCGCTGGGCTGTTGTGCGGGCGACGTAAGAGCCGATAATGGTGAGGCCACCAGGTGCATTGTCCGGTCCTGGCTCCGGAGTCCTAAAAAAGACCTCTGGTGAGATTGGAGGGATCTTGCCTATCCCTAGACGCGTCGAGACAAAGCTGGCACCCGTCCTGTACAACAGTCGGACCTCGGGTACCATCCCTATCGCCGCGACAAACACTTCCATATCAGATGGGGTGAAGGTATTAGGAACGATGACAGGCGGTCTCCCATCCCCCCTACGCACGACAGCCTTCAAGCGCGCGGCGATCTTCTCCGCCGCCCGTCCCTGGCGCAACTCCTCCACGCCAACGCTAATCACCTCCGGCACATCCTCCCCGCCGCACTTCTCCTTAACCCACTCGCGCAGATTGCTCGACCGAAACCCGAACCCCCTGTCGGCAGCCGACGGCGTATCCGCAACGGGAACGAGCGTGACGTCGTCGTGGGCATCGAGCGCGTAATGGACATCGCCCATGGACACGCGGCCGCCTTCGAAAAAAGCCGGCGCGAGCACCCAGGCGTCAAAGGGGCCGAACGTCTCGGATGCGAGGTCGTTTTCGAGCGGGAAGTGGCCGCGGAGGGTGGAGTCGGAGCGGAGCACGATTTCGATCTCGGTGTTCGTTTCCGTTGCGGCGGAGTGGACGTTGTGGAGGAGGGAGGTGAGGAGTTGTTTGGCCTGGGTAGTCGCTATAATAAACATCGTCTCTACTCGTCATGATATATTCGTAATCAGGTGTCATGAAATTAAGCCTCACGTACCTCATTGTGATGATACGCACGACTATTAGTCAAAATGAAAAAACCCGCCTCCTTCGTCCTGAACTGATCTATCAAGACCTCTTTTTCAAACGTCGTAAGAACAGTAACATCATGCACCGTCTGCGTCCCGGTCGGGTCGTCATCCAGCACGACCAGCGTTCTCCGCGTCCCGAGCGAAGGTCTGGCAAGTTCGGCAGTGACCGGCTTCGGCAGCGAGGCCTCTGCGTCTTTGTAGAGGATACGGGGGTACTTTGTGGGCTCTGACATCTTTGTGTGCGAGTAGCTTGATGACTCTTTTGCTGGTCTAGATAGAGAGTCTACGGTACTTGTGGGGTTTCCATTTCTGCTTTGAAAACATGCTCGATTGATTGGAACACCCACCTCACTCAACCCCTCCCACTCAACCCCCCATGTGGATCCTCGGCATGACGGCAACTCCCCGCGCGAAACCCTCTTCGAGCGAATTCCCTATAATTGCGTGTCTGCACAGCGAGGGAACGCAGCAGTTGCCCAGCGATGGTCGGATCACCAGGACGCACAGACCCAATCAACGTAGACAGACTGCAATCTCTCCACTCATCGCCGCCTTCATCCGGCCTAAACACCGCCCTCCGCGAGGAACTCCGCGCCTTCGCCGCCACGATCAATTGCAACTTTACTGTAAGTACCTACCCCAGATCTCCTCTCTCTACTCCCCGCATCGGCTCAACGCGATTCTCCACGCCCAGCAAGACAACGTCGGCAACATCTACATAACCCGCCCAGGCACCGACCCATCACTATCCGCCATCGCCCTGACATTCCCACTGGACTCCGCCTCCACGCCCCCGCACGGCTCCTTCCTCAGCGCGCTGCACACCTTCCTCGAGCTACACCCCGCGACGACCAAATGCGACATCGTCCTGCTGGGCTGGTCGTCGCCAGCAAGCAGCAGCATCGGTCGGGACGTGTGGGAGCAAGACATCTCCGTCACGGACGCGTACGAGCGCTTTCCCGAATTGCGACAGTTGGAGGGCCGGGAGGATAGTGACGCGTTCGGGTGCTCGGCGCTGGTGGAGATCACGGAGGTGAAGGGGGCTAAGGTGGGGGTGAGGGGGAGTGCGTTGCTGGCGGGGAAAAGCGAGGGATATTTGCCGGTTGGGGGGAGGGTTGTTGGTGGGGGGGAGGAAGAGGGGGTTGGGTCGGGGAGATGTCCGGTGCTGAGTGTGGTTGGGGAGGGGGCGGTTGGGGTGGGGAAGGGGGTGGTGGTGGGGTATAGTGAGTATGTTGCGAAGCTGTTTGAGAATTTCGATTAGGTGGTTAGAGTAAGGTAGTTGGATACACTCAACCACCAAAGTCTACTTAGGTACTAGTACACTTTGCACTCCACCTCCCAACAGACCCCGCAATGATCTGCAGCGGGGTCTGTTGCCGCTTAAACCTTAAACAAGGGGCTAGATCTAGAATAGACTAGTCAGATGTTTGAGTGTCCGGTTTTTTTTTCCCTGTGAATAAGAATTTCATCATAGAGCTATCAACATGCGGCTCCACCATGGTCGGCAAGATGCCGCAAATACAATCATCTGTCTGTTGTCGAGCGGGCAGGAGCCTGAGATATACCGTCATTACCTGCGAGCTCCCATACTCGCTGCCAGTGAACAGTTCTTCAGATCCCAACGATTACAATGGCATCCTCCATCACTTCATACGGTACCCTGAGAGCCCACCACGGTCATATCTACTATGAACAGGAAGGCGACAAGTCCGGCCCATCGGTACTGTTCATCCATGGTCTAGGGGGTACCACCAACACCTACCAGCCGCTGGTCTCTTCTCTCCAAGACTTCAACCTTGTCCGCTTCGACTGGGCTGGTCATGGCAGGAGTACGCTACCGCAGAAGACGAGCATTGATTCTTACGTCCAAGACGCTGAAGGTACGACGAGCATCAAAACCAGCCTGGCATATCTAACGCCGGCAAAATCACAGCCATAATCGAGCACTTCTCCCTCAAAAATGTCACCGTGGTCGGACACTCACTCGGCTGCCTCGTCGCCCTCACTCTAGCTGCCAAACAGCCCTCTCTCGTCTCCAAGCTTGTCCTTTACGGCCCCATCAAAGCGCCCCCTCCAGCAGGAAGAGATGGAGCGAAAGCCCGTGCGGAGAGCGTCCGCAAAGGTGGCATGGCAGCCGTAGCGGACACGGTCGTTGGCAATGCTTTCGCCCCACGAACGTCGGAAGAGCGCCCGGAGGTTGTGGCGTTTGGGAGAGAATTGCTGAGCAGGCAGAACGCGGAGGGTTATGCGCTGGCGTGCCTCAGCTTGGCGGAGAGTCGAGATCCCGAGTGGTCGGCCATCAAGGCGGGAACGACCATAGTGAGTGGGAGTGATGACAAGGTCTCTACTCCTACTCTCTGTAAAGCTATCGCCGAAGAGTTGGGGCATACAAAGGTCGAGGTGGTAACGTTTGGTGGAGTGGGACATTGGCATACGCTGGAGTATGCCAATGAAAGCGCGAAGGTGTTGAGGAAAGCTGTCTCGTCGTAGATAGACGTTTTGACTCCAACACCTCCGTACGCTATCCTATTATTGCCCTACAAAAGCAAAAGCTCTCGTCCGAACTGTTGTTTGCTCGTCATCTTTGCTCTCATCTGCTGTGTCTGTTGCTTATGTTCAAGACGTTGTCCTTGGCATTCGAGACTCCCAAGATCTTCCTACCAGCGGTGAGCTTACACTTGAGTCGATAGATCAAGCGCATTGAACAGTGAGGACGCAAGTGATCTATTCGAGCGAAATATTTATCGTGCTAATTCACATTTAGTAGCACGTCTACGCCTGAACTCCACCCGTGTCACGCAGTCCATCTTAGGGGACGGCATCCGTAGGTCTATCCCCGTCCACAACGCCACCCAAATCTGCGCCAGCATGCTTCATCTCTCCGTAAGCGTGACCGTTCGTCTTTACCGGCTGCTCGATGGAAAAATCCTCCCCTTTGAAGGGAGGAAGGCCAGCCGTCACTCGCATTCCGGCCGAACAAGCACTCCAATCCAGACCATTGCCTCCAATAGCTTTTGCGGTCGTCAGGTGGTTCCAGGCTTGGTCGATGATGGGCGTGGGCGTGGAGGTCTCGGCTCCCAGGCGTCGAATAAATGCCGCGTCTTTCATGCCGCCGTCGAGCTTGAAGCCGGTTTTGCCAGAGAAGGTACCGTCGCGGATCTTCTTGCCATAGTTGACCCACGCGGCGGCGGGGAACCATTGCTCTGTTGGTTTCCGTCAATGAGGAAAAATGCGACTCATTCAACGGAAATAAACGTACGGATGAAGTCATAGAAAATGCCGGCGTCAAAGCCCGTCTTCTCTGCCAACGTAAAACTTTCACTCAGCAGCTCTATCGTGCCGAGGATGCAATTATTGCCGAGAATCTTCATCAGCGCTCCTTTCGACGAGTCATCTCCGCAGTCTAAGATGGCTTTCCCAATCGTCGGGACCAGATACGGCTTCACTGTCTCTCGGGCCGTAGAATTCCCAGACACAACAACGAGCAGTCCGGCCGACTTTGCAGCTGCGGGCGGGCCGAAGACAGGACATGAGAGAAAAAATGCACCTTTGCTGGAAGCCTCTGATTGCAATGCGGTCGAAGTCGTAGGGAAAAGCGTCGAATGATCCACAAAGACGACGCCTCTCACATTCGCCGCTTGGAAGAATTGCCGGTAGACCGAGAAGGCGACTTCGTCATTGGCGAGGCAGGTGTGTATGATGTCGCACTCGTCTGCGACTTGTTCTATGGAGGACAACACCTCACAGTGTGCTTCCTGCGCCAGATATTCGATCTTGCTTCTCGTTCGGTTCCAAATCTTCACCCGGGGGATGCCGTTCTCTTGTGCGTATGTTGCGAGGTTGGATGCCATCTGGGACCCCATGTTCCCCAGGCCCACGAACCCAAAGATTCTGAGCCTCGAATCGGGCGCCATGGTTTGGAGTAATGGGGTAGAGACGAGGGGAGATGGAGAGATCAAAAGCAAGACGGGCTTGTGAAGGTGTTTGGGTTCAGATGAGGTAGCCTTCCTTCTCTTAATAGAGGGGGCGATCTTTCCAGCGATGCTTTTTAAAAATCAACAAACGAGGACAATTGCAAACACAGTGAGGAAAAGAATGATAGAACTTACATGACGGGTCTGCACTTCTCAAGCTCGATGTATCGGTACGGCCCGGTTGTGACGGCATCTCTCCGCCTGATGTTTCCAGATGCTACAACCATTGGTCCCATCACCCATGCGACTAGTAGGGTTTCAACCACACATTTTGGAAGATCCCGCATCGTTCCTACCCCGCAAAGCTTACATACAGACTCGGATTCTTACCGTCATGTCCTACAACACTCATCCCGATCCGAGGGGCGATATCCGAATAATAATATAATGCAACTTACAAAGTACAGTCAATGCGGTAGTGACAACGACCTGGCAAGAGAACTGCTATTCACCGTCGACTTGGTATTCAACTTCACCTTCGTCAATCCTATACTGTCTCTTTTACAAGATGCCTATCCCAAATGGTTTACCAACTCCAGGCGATCCACTTGGAAAGCCACTACCTGCTGATGTCTCAATAAACAACCACCATCCAAACGACCCTGCCAAAATTCTCTTCAGGAACGTGCAAATCCTAGATTCGACAGGTCGAGAACCTTACCTCGGTGATGTCCTGATCGAAGGCACAACCATCAAAGAAGTCGGCAAAGTCACCACCAACCCAGACTCCGAGACCACAATCATCGATGGCCAAGGGCGGAAAACCTTAATGTCCGGCCTCTGCGACTCACACACCCACCTATCATGGAACAACTCCCCAACCCTAGACGGCCTGACAAACCTCCCGATTGAAGAACACGTCCTCCACACCGCCAACTCGGCAAAGATGTACCTCGACTGCGGCTACACCATGTGCTTCGGCGCCGCCGCCGCCCAACCCCGTCTGGATGTCGTAACGAAAGCCGCCATAAAAACCGGAATGATACCCGGCCCGCGCATGCTCGCAAACGGCCAGGAGATCTCAACGACCGGTGGGGCCATCGTCCCATCCGTGACACGCTACGCGGACGGAGTGGACGAAATGCGCAAGGCGGTGCGGTATTTCTGCTCCCTGGGCGTAGACAACGTCAAACTCAGCATGACGGGTGACGAAATCCACGACACGATGCGCAGCGAAGAGACCTACTTCACGCTCGAGGAGACCAAAGCCGCCGTCGACGAAGCCCACATGCGCGGCAAACGCGTCTGCGCGCACGCTCGAAGCAACGACGCTGTCAAACAATGCGTCAAAGCAGGCGTGGACGTCATATACCACGCGAGTTTCGCCGACGCCGAAGCGATCGACATGCTCGAGGCCGTCAAAGACCGCGTCTACATCTCCCCAGCCATCAACTTCCCCTACACGAGCTGCACGGGCGAAGCGACCCCCTACGGCCTCACGCCCGACATGGCCGTGAAGAAGGGCCTCGCCCGCGAAGTCGAGACGGCGGCCTTGGCGATGCGGGAGGTGCACCGGCGGGGCATCCGGGTCCTGCCCGGCGGCGACTACGGCTTCGCCTGGGCGCCGCACGGGACGTACGCGCGGGACCTGGCGCATTTCGTCAACATGTTCGGGCACACGCCCATGGAGAGCATCGTCGCCGCGACGGCGCTGGGCGGGGAGATCATGGGCCACCCGGACGTGCTGGGCAAGGTGCTCCCGGGGTACTACGCCGACGTCATTCTCGTCGACGGGGACCCGCTGGAGGACATCTCAATCTTCCAGGACACGAGGAATATCCACGCTATCGTGATCAATGGGCATCTGCATAAGAACAGCGACAAGGGCGCCTTCATCCCGAGAGGGTCGGACCATTTACCCGTACGGGTCGTGCCGGAAGGGGAGTCGGTCTTTCCGGCGAGGGGGACGAAGCAGAAGAATAGGAAGGAGGAGAAGAGGGAGGGGGGTGGTGCTTCTGCTGAGACTATCGTAAATGGAAAGACGGCGGCGGAGGACGGAATGAATGGGAAGGCGGAGGGAGACGGTTGCGGTGTAGGGTCCTTCAAAGACGGTGTGCCATCGCAGCACGGGCTGAATGGAGCGGGAAGCGGAGTCAGCGCTGAGGTCGTCAAGGGCGTGTGAGGGCCTTGAAGTTGGGGCTTAGACAATTGGGTTTCGATTCTGAGCGATGGGTTCATCACGAGGGGGCTGTAGAGTAGAGAATGGTGGATATGCTCTTTGTTACAGATGAAGATAGAAATGGACAGAGAAGGATAAGGTAGAAGAAGAGGGGGAAAGGAAATGAGCCGATGCTGGAGTTGACACGAGGATATATTCTCTACGTATTCACTGATTGTTTCTGAGCGGACACCTTACACACTCTTTCAAACGAGTCACCAGTCAGCGAGAGCAGCATACCATTGCCCTGCAAACCACTTCAGCGGGGAGAGAAAGCCAAGGGAGCGATGCCTAGAAAATGATAGAAAACAGCCGTGCATTGCTAAAAGAAATTGAATAATAAACAAGTCGACAAGCAGAAGGCATGCTGGAATGAATTTGTGCCAATCGTGCCCCTCCCTACAAGCATTTGCCTCGTTCCCCGGCAACGAAGGTGACAAGGTCTGCAGTCGAACAAGACGTTTTACAGTCCGAGAGATTGAATCAGTCGTTACTGTTCAGCGAACGAATGAGACTGATTTTCTATTGGGACTTCCGGTTGTAGGCAGCTAGAAAACCCAGACGATGAATGCATCGAGCCCATCAATGATCGATTCTTCCATCAACGCGCCCTTTGACATTTCACTTTTCAAGTCGCCGACTCGTCCTATCGTCTGGCATGATAGGCGTTCCGTACCGAGGCTGGATATTGAAGAGTACTGTACAAAAGTGTGCAGGGCAGGGCAGTTCGTCGGACACCTCGCATGTGCGACCCTCGTAGTTATGTGTTGAATAACAGGGCCACAAGGCCTAATAGATAATGCTCTAAAGAGGTAGAATACATGGAGGTGCAGAAACATGAAGTAGGTGTTGTTGCCAAGCCACTAGCAGTAGGGCTGATTGCCACTATTTCCAACATTATGCAACACACCTAGTTATGCAATACCCTAACCCTAAATATATTCGCAATCTCATCAAACAATCCGCCCACCATTTGAAACAGGCTATACCTTAGCGATAAAGATACTACATTTGAAACTCATGACCAATGTGTCATGAATACTATAGTGTTTTAGCATTATAGCGCTTTATTTGAAGAAAATCGGTGTAGAAATGATCAAATGATGACCAAAAACGTGAAAATGATACAATATGCTCAGACAAAGAAGGTAGAGAAGATAGAAGAAGACAGAGAAGAAATCATCAGACTACAATAGCCATATACACATAAATCTAGCCATTCCTAACGTTATTGTTGAATATTTAATGACGAATTTGATGGGGTAGATGTCATGAAATAGGGTGCATCCCCCTATCCAATGCGCTAAAAGAGCGTGTGACCCGGCCAAGACAGCGGAAGTCACCCTAATGCAGCCTATATCCGTAACAGTAGAGGCATTTTGATGTTGGGCCGGATATATATTTAGGGTTAGGGTATTGCATAACTAGATGTGTTGCATAACTACCGTACCTACGTGACATCGAGTAGCGGATGGCGGGGAAATTTGGCGCTAATCTGGAAAGGAGATAGGTAATTATTGGTCCGTGCACTCGGAATATTTATTAGGTATCGTGAGTATGTAACTCAATTCAACCGGCGAGATGCCGCTCACTGCTCGTCTGCTCTCACCTCCGCGTATCATCCATCGTTAGGGTACCGTATGTGCCAACAGTCTATAGCTTAGGTAGACCCTATCATTGTTCACGCGTTCATATTTCATTTTCGCCTAGGCCGTGCCTCACGCGTCACAATCCAAGGCCTTCAGATTCCACCATTAAAGCAACCATGGGTTTGTGTCAGGTACTGCTGTCTTCATTATTGCGGAGAAACCCCGTCTCCATACCCCAGGAAGCTGGGGTATGACCTGCCGTGGCATTGGTGATACAGGATCTAGATGTTCCTCTAGTCTTCGGCTTTCCTTGTGCGGCTCGCATATGTTTATATCAAGCCAAGATCTGCTGCAGGTCTTCCTTCGCGTGAACTCCTGATATCTGATTTGTCAATGTCCCTATCTATTCTCCTGCTGCTGCCATAACGAATCTTACTCTGATCGCTGCATCTTCCTTGCTCAACCCCATCATGCTTGGCGAGAAATCAGAACAGGTCACGCATGATGAGATCGTCTTCTCTCACTCCGGCAAAATCGGCGAAGAGAGGCTCGATTCACACATTCGCGATGACCACAACGACCCACATCGAGCGGCTTTGGAGGACATAGACCCAAATCAAAAAAGTTACCAAGTCGACATGGGCAGCCGTCTTCTTCCTCGGTTTCACCATTCTAATGGTCTTTCCTATTCTCGTACCCATTGCCATTGAGCTTCAAGGCAATACTCACAATGTCAATTGGATGGCATCTGGATGGTCTCTCGCAGGAAGCATCGCTTTCGCAATAGCAGGACAGACGAGTGATTACTTTGGACGTCGATACATTCTTTTGTTTGGCCAGGGACTTTTGGTTTTGGGCCACATCATTGGATGCACAGCCAACAGCGTTAACCAGGGCATCGCAGCCATGGTCATCCTAGGCTTCGGGACTGGAACAACTTTCGTAATGTAAGCATGGTTTCTTGCTCTTCGCTGTTGTGCAAAATGCTGCAATAAAGCCGATGGGCGAAGGAATCTTCCTTGATTTCGCTCCGGTTGTATGATGCTCTTGCATGGAAGGAATTCTGACTTGTCAAACCCCATAGGTACCCAGGCATCTCCGAGCTGCTGCCCAACAAGTATCGCTCAATTGGTCTTGCCTGGACTGAGCTCAACCTCCTACCCTTTAGCACTTTCGGTCCGCTTTTCGCCAGATTTCTTCTGACTAACGTCAGCTGGCGCTGGGTCTTCTACCTCGGGATCATAACCGGAGTTATCTCGTTCGTTGGAACAGCAGTTTTCTACATCCCTCCAGCGAAGCCCTTGGCCGATCGGACGCGAATGGAAGTCTTGAAAGAACTTGATTACATCGGTATCTTCTTCTATACCGCAGGTTTGACGTTATTTCTGTTCGGTCTTGGCTGGGGCGGAGTCAGCTATCCGTGGAGATCTGCTGCGGTATTAGTCCCTTTGATCCTCGGTGCCCTGCTATTCATCTGTGCCTTCGTATATGACTTTAGCGGTCATGCGAAACGGCCTCTCTTTCCCAAGCGCCTGCTGGGGAACGTGCGAGAGTACACTATTCTATTGGTCCTCATCTTCGTGACCGGATTCGTGTATTTCTCCCTGACGGATTTGATCCCGGAGCAAATCGGTTACATGTTCACAAGCAAATCCCTGACAGCAGGACTCTACAACATCCCCGGAGGCTTCGGTGGCGCCGGGGGCGGTGTGATCCTCGGTGCTTTGATCGCTCGGCTCAAACATGTCCACTGGCAGCTCTTCGCGGGAATTGCTTGCCAGACACTCTTCACGGCCCTTTTCGCCCTCATCACACCGGATACCATCCCGATGGCTCTAGTCTTCAAATGCCTAGCCAACCTCCCGTTCGCATGGATCACCCTGGCCTGCTACGTGACGGCGAGTCTGCACGTACCCCAACGCGATCTAGGCCTGGCCTTGGGCCTCATTGGCACCTTCCGCTTCCTAGGCGGAGCGATCGGCACAACGGTCTTCACCACAATCCTAAACAACAAGTCCGCCGTCTCCATCCCCCGACGCGTCAGCGCAGCCCTCGCACCGCTCAACTACCCACCCTCCCAATACGGCGCCCTCGTCACCGCCATCGGCGCCGGCACGACCGACGCTCTGACCAACACGCCCCCGAACGTCATCGCGGCCGCCTCGCGCGCCATCCAATGGGGCTACAGCGACGCGTTCCGAATCACCTGGCTCGCTTCCATCCCCGTTGGCGTCATCGTGTGCGTCTTGGCCGTCTTCGTGCGGGACCCGTCGCCGTACTTCACGCGGCATACGTCGGTCACGCTGGAGAAGGAGCGGCTGGGCGGACGGACGACGGAGGCTAATGTGGGGAAGGGGGACTTGGAAGGGAGTAGTCTTTGAAAATGGAACTAAAAAGGCTTTAGCGATGCTCACCAGAGGCGTTGTGGTCGTGTTCGCAATGTCTGCGGCGTTCCGAGTACTTCCGACCTTATGTACATATCATTCGGAACAAATCCAACGCGTAGGACGCGCAGCGGGGGATCAGCGGGAGCGACGGTATCTCATTTTATCCTATCTCATCGAACTATGCTAAATATGTCCTCCTCGCTCCTCCCCTCTCTCCTTCAACGTCCACCACCTCCCACCCCCCAAAGCACGTGACCAGCATCGCTCATAGCCAGCCAGCCATAAGTCACGCAGGCACGGAGCCCGCAACCTACTCGCTCAACGCACTGACCGCGCCCGTCTTGACATCGTAGACGAACCCGCGCGCGCGGTCCGCCAGTTCCCTCCGCATGAGCGCACAGCCCTTGATGACGGCAAGGTCGTCCCGGACGCTCTGTTCGAGACTGGAGATGGGAAGTGGGTTAGTGAGATGGGATGATGGCTCGCCGGGGTTTTCATCGACCGCAGGGATCAAAGGGGACGGAGGGGAAGGAAGAGGGATGCTTACTCGGTGATAGTCCCGAACGTCATGCCCTCGATGCGCTTGTCGTTGTCGTTCGATGGATGGCGGGTCCGAAGCGTGGCGCGGACTTGCTCGTCAGTGAAGGCGAGGGCACCGCAGTCTAGGTGTGGTTGTGGGTTCATTGGTCAGTGTTGTCTCTTGGTGAGTGCTGCCGTGTGTGTAATTTGCGGAGGGGAAAGAGTTGTATGGATGTACACATGCATGGGTGTATATATCCACAGGTGTGTATCGAGGCGAGGGCTCACCTGTGTGATGGATCACCATGATATCCGTGAAGCCGATAAAGTGATCCAGAGCGAGTATGTCGTTCAACACGGGCGCCGCATGACCGCACAAGTTGCGCATAATGACCGCCTCTGGTAGCACGCACGCAGTCAGCGGATGGCTATCCCGCCTCTTGCAACGCACGCCGTGTTTTGCAATGTGGCTTACCGACTGGTCGCAGGCCTAGGAACTGTTCGGGGATGCAGCGCGGGTCCGCGCACGTGACTGGAAGGGTGGTTAGCGGGTAGGCAGGGGAGGATGCGGGTGGTGGGAGGCACGGACGGATGACGATGCGGGGCGGTGTCAGTCCGGCAGATGAGAGCTCGGTGATGTGGGGCAGAGGCAAGGCGTTGGCGGCGTATTGCCTTTGTGGTGTTGTCAGCTTGTTTCTGATGGGTGAAGAGATGGATGATGGGGAAGGGGTACTTGTTGCGCTCGAGCAATTCTTCGACGGTGGGATCGGTAGACATGGTTTTTTTTGAGTCCAGAAATATGCAAATGTCTCTAATTGCTTGGGATTTTACGAGACGAAGAGAGAAGGTAAAGCTGATGGAGAGAATGAAACAACAGAAGATCAGAGCAGCGAACTTGGAGGCCTTATATACATGATACAGAACACAAGCTGATGCTTCATGTTGGCTTAGAAGTCATAATTACAAAGCAACTGCTCAGCTCCATGTATGATCATGCTCGATGAGGTTTGGTCTGCTGCATGTTGCTTTAATTCCCATAGCTCTGGCTGTAACCTTCCGTGCTAAGATCCATAATCTTGAACAAAACTTCTCAAGAGCGCAGACAATTTTGTGCACTAGTCCTAGATGGGATGTCAGTACCCTGGTCGTCGATCATTTTAGCGCCAATCCTTGGTCCTTCCACTAGATATTCCCACATCAACAACAAATTTACTTCAAGCCAGCATGTATCCGTTTGAGAAACTAGATAATTGGCGGTGGCATCGCTTATCAATGGCGAGTAAAGTACGTCCTGAGCATGTGTGATTGAAGTGTCGCCGTCGTTTCTTGGAGTTCCAAAAGGGGTGGCAGTCCTTCACCGCGATTCCTCTCTTGACCTCTGCAAGTCAGATCTATTCCATACTGTATATAAACTTCCTGGTCATTAATGGGAACAATGGAACAAACATGCAGCCCACTGTCTTACGAGTTCATTGATCTTTCTTTGGATGCGGGCGTCCCCACAAGCGACGAGACTCGGCGGCTCATACGGAAACAAGCAATGAGCAGAGCTGCGGCTGCTCGTAGGAAACGAGGTTTCTGGGGCCAGCACAACCTTCGGCAGTACCCTGTCTCATCTCTTGGGCTCGAAGCATCCACAGTACCAGAGGGTGAAGGAACTGCACCAGGCACTGAGCCAGCGGACTCAACCTCACGTCAGCCCGGCGTGATGCAGATGGCGAGTGCTAAAGTGTTGATCCCAGCAAGCGTCCCCAGCTCAGGATATGAGTCGATGAGGATGGAGTACGGCTTTGACCTCCTGGATGTATCTGGCTTGACGACTTATCACTCCGGTAGACTTACCGCTCAGCTTCTTTCCAGAGAGCCCCTTCGTCTCGTACATATTCTACGGTGTCGACAGTTGTCGTACTTTTCGTTCTTGCCTAGCCGGTACGGACACAGTGCCTGTTTGGACGATGCTGCTCGTTGTGTGGCTGCGAGGGTATCACAATGGATGAAGTTGCCCTCGAAAACGCCAAATGTTGGCGTGCTGTCACTCTATGCGAAGAGCCTCCATAGCCTTCAAAGCGCACTAAATGACTCTGTCCTTTGCCTACAACCTGAAACACTGTGTGCGACTGCTATTCTTGCCATATATGAGGTGAAGCGGCCGCCTATACCATGATGATGGCAATTGCTAATTTGCAAAGCTCTTGGATACCGCAGGCGATGGAGCATGGGTACGACATGCAGCTGGAACGAGCTCATTGATGAAGCTCCGGGGACCGCAACGATATCAGACGGACTTTGAGAAAGCCCTCTTCTTAGCTCAAGCTGGCCCCATAGTAAGGAATACGCTAAGAAACTAAGATATAAGGATGGATGGCTAATACAATATGACCTAGTACACGGAGGCAATGTTGAACGATGATAGATGTTTTCTCGAACACGACGCCTGGCAGGAGGTTTTCAGGTCCGTCGTCCTCGAAACAGGCACCCTCTCAGATTCGAGTGGGATCGTCGTCTCGTTGTGGACAATCATCTGCCCCATCCCAAGCATGTTCAAAGATGTCCAGAATGCTGTCTGTAACGTCACTGACACCGACATACGCACCATCGAAAGCTTTTACATTCGTGCCAGAGACCTGCGTAACCTCCTCTTGCAATGGCGCCGAGAATTTGAAGAGCTCCTATTATCTCATAGTCCACTCGAGCAGTCGGGAGATGCCAAGCAACACGAGATCCTTGGGATCTACTTGGCTAATTTGATCATCATCAACCGCCTACTTGTGTCTCTCGATATCCGCGCCGGGTCAAACTTGGAAGATGAGACCCAGTGTCTCGCCGGGCAAATGTTAGATCTCGAGCGGAGAGCTAGCGCTGCGAATCCTCGAGCGAGCCTTTTCATGGCATTCAAAGTCGTCGCGGCACGAGCTACCTTGGGCACAAAAAACGAATGGCGACAGGCCAACAGACTTTCGGTCGAGAATCAGGCGCCTGCCAGTTCGTGCGTCAGTAGGCAGGTCTTCGAACACTGGGTTAGCCTCAAAGGCCGCAAAACTACCAGTTTGAGCTCTGGTGCTGGTAGAGAATGAGATTGCACTCGGGAACTCGCGAATTGGGTGAGCTGCTTGCCACCAGGATTTTCGATCATGGTCGAGTGGTCAAGACAAGCTCCAAAAGCCCTGCTCGGCCTTGCTCTTCAAGGAGGTGCAGCGCAACGAAGGCGGCAGTTTGACATTACTATAGTCCAAGGGACATAATCGGACTAGCAATGTCGAAATCGGCAGCCCTCCACTCCCAAGAAGTTCTTTCTACTTTCCCGAAACCCGTCGCTAAGACTATGACCGCTATCGAAGAGCATTAAGCAAGACCACCCTTGCCTCCATGACCGTGTCTAGCCAGCGTCTCGAGAATGCTCGGAGTACAACCGTTAAGACCATTGAGGGACAAAGCAATAGTTACGTGCTGGATTCTTTGGCCACGAACAAGCATTTGTCGGGGGCACGCAGAAGGGATCCCACGGAAGCCGCTTTGATACCCATGAATACAATTGCCGTTGTAGCACTTCACGCAATCGGGATGTCTTCGTGCCTGACTCGACTTG
The DNA here is from genome assembly GCA_003184365.1 of Evernia prunastri. NCBI lineage: Eukaryota > Fungi > Ascomycota > Lecanoromycetes > Lecanorales > Parmeliaceae > Evernia > Evernia prunastri. The sequence continues at coordinate 84,380 of NKYR01000048.1, forward strand.
ACCTTCAGCGACCGACTTACTACTACTCGAGATCGAGAACAGAGATGTGCGTTATGTGGGAGCTCCATACCTACCGAGAAATCCACCTGTATTGAACTCGTCATTCGATTTCGTCGTCTCCCATATCCATAGCGATCTCCTACCCCATCCTCCTATCGACGCTACGGATTTAAACAGTGCAGGTAGAAGAGCTCTCCTAGCGCCAGGAACTCAATACATATCAACCTTGTTCAGCCAGCTAGCTAGCTTCAATATCGAACGGCCCAATCCCAGTCACACGTATATGTATCAGCTCTCGCTCTACTTGCTCGTTACATATAGATATAGGAAGGCCAATCTACGATATCCGACATCGGATGTCTGCTTCTGCCATCCTGGCTTCCAAGCAGCGTATTAGACGTGCATGGATGGAGTCTCGCTCTGTAGAGGTTGAGGGCAGGTTGGATCAACCTCTGCGGCGACAGTGGCGCGTCGTCTTCGGCCGGGAATCCTCTGGTGCAATGGAAAGAAAGGGGGAGGAGGCAAGCGGTAGTAGGGCTAGCCGGAAAAGAGCAAAGGGCTGCAGGGAGCGAGATGTCATTTTGTTCGCCTAGGTGCATCGATCTTACATCATGTACACTGGGTCCGATCCCCAGCGTCTCTTCGTGTTCTCTGCTTAGCTCCTACGGTCGTAAAGACGCTTACCACGCTGAATACATCCTCTGTGCCGGGTCATTCCCTGCCGTAGCGATAATTCTACACTGAGTATTGCTGGTATCAGTTGACATGAAGCAAAGTGACTATGTGCATTGCGAATATATTCAAGTCTGCGTGTGAACGACGAGGATGGTTGGAATTTGCATTATATTTTATTCTTGGCTAAACTGCTCACTTTTTACCATTACATACGATTATGAGACCCGAAGAGCAAATCACAAGGCCGTTGCGCTAAACCGTATACCAAGGGTCAATCTAACTATCTATCCCCTGGTCTCTGTCCGCGCCGCCTGCCTCGTAGGTTGCCTAGACAACATGCTGACCCGTAGTCAACTACCGATCACGTACTCACGCCTTCTTCGTACTCGTCGTCTTCGGCTTGGCCGTACTCGTCGTCTTCGGCTTGGCAGTACTCGTCGTCTTCGGCTTGGCAGTACTCGTCGTTTTCGGCTTGGCCGTACTCGCCGTTTTCGGTTTAGCCGTACTCGTCGTCTTCTTGCTCGTCGTCGTCGTCGTCTTCGCGGTGGTGTGAGGAGTCGTCGTCCCCGCGACGGGGCAGCCCATGGCGACCAGGGCGTCGTAGGCCGCGGCGGAGTAGCCGGAGAGGTAGGGGGGCACTTCGATCTTCTGCGCCTTGAGCTGCGCGATCTTGGCGGTGTAGTAGGCGCTCTGGGCGGAGAGTTTGGCGCAGGCGTCGCTGATGGAGCTCGTGGCGGGTTTTTTGGTGGAGGAGGAGCTGGTTTTGGGGGTCGTTTTCGCAGTCGTTCTCGGAGTCGTTTTCGGAGTGGTCTTGGGTGTCGTTTTGGGTGTCGTGATCGTGGTGGGCTTAGTACTTGTGGTAGTCGGTTCTGCCGCTGATGTTGTGGCCTTGGCTCGCGTGATGGAGGGTTGTGTCGATGTTATGGGCTTGGTGCTCGTGGTTGCAGCTTTGGTTGGGGAGGACGAGGTCGTTGTGGTGGTCGGAGTCTTGGAAGGCACTTTGAGATTGGCGGTCACCCCGGCGGCACTTGACGTGGTCGAGGCGGCTGCTACGTTGATCTTTCGTCCACCGGCCGATTCGGTGCTTGTTGAAGGCTCAGTGGAGCTTGAGCTTGAGCTTTCGACGGAGCTTGAGATGGAGCTCGCTACGGTTGGCGAGGACACATCACTTGACAAAAGAGTGCTAGAGCTAGCGACCTTAGTAGAACTAGAATCCAACGACGAGGCGCTTGAACTGGTAAAAATTCCGGAGCTAGAGCTAGAACTCGAGGGCGAAGTGTAGCTGGAGCTTGCAATCTGGGCGGAGGTGGAACTAGATGACGAGGGGCTAGGACTAGTAGACCCACTGGAGCTAGCACTGGATGGCGAGGTGGAACTAAAGCTCGAAGAGAAGGCATTGGAGCTTGACATAATGCTGCTGGAGCTCGCGGCCTGGGCGGAACTAGACCTTGATGATGAAGCGCTAGGGCTGGTTGGTCCACCGGAGCTAGAAGTGGCGCTAGAGCTCGATAGTGACGTGGGACTGAGGCTCGAAGATTTGACGCTGGAGCTTGAGGCGGTATTGCTGGAGCTTGCGACCTGAGAGGAACTAGAACTTGATGACGAGGCACTAGGGCTGGCAGTTTTACTAGAGCTTGAAGTGGAGCTAGAACTGGAGCTTGGACTGGAGCTGGGACTGGAGCTGGGACTGGAGCTGGGACTGGATCTAGAACTCGATGGCGAGGTGGGACTGGAGCTCGAAGATATGACACTGGAACTCGATGCTGGAACCGAGCTAGAGATTGAGGAAGTTGAGCTCAGGGATGCGGTTGTCGGAGAGCTAGAGCTTGAGCTAGAGCTAGAGGGTTTCGTACTGGAGGGCGTAGTAGAACCGGAACTCGATGACGAGGCGATTTGGGTTGACGAAGGTGTGGATAGAGACGAGCTGGAAGCCGCAGCAGAGCTAGAACTTCCTGATGAGCTGGCTTGGGTCGATGAGGAAGATGTGGCCGGAGAAGAAGAGGAGCTAGAGCTAGGGGGTGCACCAGAACTGGAAGTTGATGATGAGCTGGACCGGGTGGATGATGAAGATGTGATTGAAGAAGAGGAGCTAGAGGGTGCACCAGAACTGGAACTCGATGATGAGCTGGACTGGGTGGATGACGAAGAGGTGGCTGGAGAAGAAGAGGAGCTAGAGGGTGCACCAGAACTGGAACTCGATGAAGAGCTGGACTGGGTGGGTGACGAAGGCGTTGCAGGAGAAGAGCTACTTGAGCTGCTTGAAGATTTCGTGCTTGAAGCGGTACTCGGGCTCGAGCTTGGTGATTGGCTTGATGAGGAACCAGGTTGCGTGGACGAGGCTGATGTGGCCGGAGAGGAGCTGCTGCTTGAGAGAGAACTTCGCGAGGTTGCCGATGAGGAAATTGATGAAGAGCCAAGGCCGGAGGACGAGCTTGTCGCGGAGGACGGGCTTGTCGTGGAAGAAGCGCTACTCGATGGAGAACTCGATTGAACTAGAGGCGAGGAACTGGTTTGACTGACGAAGTTCTGATTGATTTGACCCCCGGTGGCCGATGAGCTGCTCGACGAACTACTTTGGGATGAGCTTGAGGACGAGCTGGGTTTTATAGTAGATGAGCTTGAGGAGCTTGTTATGGCGGAGCTGCCTGGGCTTGACGAAGAACTTGATGAGGTCGAAGTTGATGAGGCCGTACTTGATGATGAGCTAGAGGAACCCGAAGAGGATGGGCTACTCGAGCTACCTGCAGAGCTAGAGGAGGAACTTGACGAAGAAGTAGTTCTAGATGAGGAGAGGCTGGAGCTGACGCCGCTTGAGGACGAAGGACTTGTCGATCCGCCACTGCTGGAGCTTGACGTTGAAGAGCCAGAGCTGCTGCTGGTGACCGCCGGTGTGCTGGAACTTGAACCTGATGTTGAAGCACTAGAGCTGACGCTGCTGGTCGTCGGCACGCTTGAGCTCGATGAGGAAGCACTAGAGCTGGCGCTGGTGGCCGCCGGCGCGCTGAAACTTGAACTTGACGAAGACGCACTGGAGCTGGTACTGCTGACTGCTGGGCTGGAGCTGATGCTCGAGGAGGTGGACGAAGAACTGCTTCTCGGTGTGGTGGAACTCGACGAAGAAGGACTGGAGCTCGTAGTCTGAGATGTAGAGGATGACGAGCTAGTGCTCCCCGTGCTTGACAGAACACTGGTACTTGAGGGTGAACTAGATGAGCTAGGGCTAGTGCTCGGAGAATTCGATGAGCTTGAAGGAAGTCCTGGGCTGCTGCTGGTTAAGGTTGAGCTGGTTATCGGCGTGCTGGAACTTGATGGTGAAGTAGCAGGACTGCTGCTGGAGGATGTGGATGAAGAACTGCTTCTTGGTGTGCTGGAACTTGACGATGAGCTTGAAGAAGACCCTGGGCTGCTGCTGGAGGAACTAGTTATCAACGAGCTGGAACTTGATGAGGAAGAAGTAGAACTAATGGGGGACGATGATGAGCTTGAGGAAGATCCTGGGCTGCTGCTCGAGGAGCTGGTGATTGGCGAGCTAGAACTTGAAGAAGATCCCGTGGTACTGCTGGAGCTAGAAGATGACGACGAGGTAGTCGTGACCGCGGTGTTCGAACTCGAAGTGGCAGAACTAGAAGTACTGCCTAGAGAAGACGACGAACTTGAAGAACCCTGAGTGCTGCTAGAAGACGATGACAGGGGGAATGTGAGCACAGTGCTAGAGCTTGATGTACCGGAACTGGAACTACTCGGAGAAGATGATGAACTCGTAAGAGATCCTGGGTTGCTGCTGGAAGACGACGAGGAAGTCGTCAATGCCGTTGTAGAACTTGACGCACCAGAACTAGAGCTGCTGGAAAAGGTTGTCGAGGAACTTGAGGAGCTCGAGGAAACAAGGGCCGGGTTCATGTACATGTTAAGTCTGCTGGATCCACCACAGTATTCCGAGGCGTTGCCCTTGCAGACATAGTTGCAGCCTGTGGTACCTGGAGTACTTCCAGCGACCTGGGCCGATCCCGCATTGATGGTGTTTCCACAGTAACATTCCTATTGATGAAGTTCAGAGTTAGCTTGTACGATTCAAGACAGGAAGTTCGATCGCGTCTCAAAGCCCAACGTGCAAGCAGAGAGGTTGATTGTGAGTGCAAATGAGCCTACCTGAGCCCATTCCACTCCGAAATACGCATAGCCCGAACATGCGGCTGCACAAGTGTCTACACTGTTATTCGCCGCTGGTACTGGGTCTGCGGAACCCGTTAATGCCCTTCCACTAGTAGCCTCACTATAGCAACCGATGTAGGTGAATGCGCCGGCCGTTTGCACTGTAATTGGCGAAACAGTTGTGGTTGAAGAGGAAGTCGTCGAACTTGTGCCGGAAGAGCTGGTTATCGACGGGCTAGAACTTGAGGATGATCCCGGAGTGCTGCTGGAGGAGCTGGTTATCGACGAGCTAGAACTCGAGGTGGATCCCGGAGTGCTGCTGGAGGAGCTGGTTATCGACGAGCTAGAACTCGAGGTGGATCCCGGAGTGCTGCTGGAGGAGCTGGTTATCGACGAGCTAGAACTCGAGGTGGATCCCGGTGTGCTGCTGGAGGAGCTGGTTATCGACGAGCTAGAACTCGAGGTGGATCCCGGAATGCTACTGGAAGAACTGCTTGTCGACGAGCTCGAACTTGAGGTGGATCCCGGAATGCTACTGGAAGAACTGGTTATCGACGAGCTAGAACTTGAGGATCCTGGAGTGCTGCTGGAAGAGCTGGTTATCGACGAGCTAGAACTTGAGGATCCTGGAGTACTGCTGGAGGAGCTGGTTATCGACAAGCTCGAACTTGAGGAAGATCCCGGAACGCTGCTGGAGGAGGAGCTCGTTAAACTCATGCTTGAAGAAGAACTCGATGAAACCAGCGCCGGGTTCAGATATAAATTAAGTCGGTTGCCTCCACCACAGTACTCCGATGAGTTTCCCGTGCAAACAAAATTACAGTTTGTGGCACCTGGGGTTTTTCCAGCGACTTGGGCGGCCCCATTACTGATAGTATTGCCACAGTAACATTCCTATTACTGGAGTTAGCTGACCCGACTCAAGGACAAGCTTTGATCGCGTCTCAAAGAGAATTCCAGTCCAGAGAATTTAGTGTGAAGGGCCTACCTGAGCATATTCCACTCCAAAATATGTATAGCCTGAGCCTGAACATGTAGCTGCACAGTTCTCTACAGTGGTGTTGGTGGTAGACGTTATTTCGTAGTTTGTCAGTGCCCTTGAACCAACGGTATCATTGTAGCATCCAAGGTAGGTGTATGCGCCTGCCGTTTGCACTGTGATTGGCGAAGCCGAGGTAGTTGAAGAGGAAGTTGTCGAACTTGTGCTTGAAGAAGAACTTGTCGGATTTGAACTTGTGCTCGAAGAACTCGTCGGACTAGTACTCGAAGAACTCGAACTTGTGCTTGAAGGACCCGAACTCGTGCTTGAAGAACTCGTCGGACTTGCACTTGAAGAGGAACTCGAACTTGTGCTTGAAGAACTCGTCGGACTTGTACTTGAAGAACTCGAACTTGTGCTTGGAGAACTCGTTGGACTAGTACTCGATGAACTCGAACTTGTGCTTGAAGAAGAAGTCGTCGGACTTGCACTTGAAGAGGAACTCGAGCTTGTGCTCGAAGAACTCGACGGACTAGTACTTGAAGAACTCGAACTTGTCCTTGAAGAGGATCCCACAGTTGCAGTGGATGATGGCGACGACGTTGAAGAGCCCGCAGTAGTTGTGGTTGTCGACGACGAAGAGCTAGAGCTAAACGTCGTCGTACCTGGGCTCGAAGAGGAACCCGCCGGCGCAGTCGATGAGGACGATGACGTTGAAGACGCCGGAGGCGTGTATTGAGCTCCGGACGTAGTCAAGTTTTTGAACCCGAGGAATCGATCAGAATATGAGCTCGTAACGATGGTTACAGTCGTGTTCTTCAGGTAACAGTTGCGGTCTTCGTACGCGAATGTCCAAGCTGTACAAGGGGATCCGTCGGTGAACGTGGTACTGTCACAACTACTCGCACAACTCTCTGCCGTCGTACCCGCGAACTTCAATTCGTAGGTCGAGCTGTAACTTTGCGTGGAGGTGAAGCCGCAGTAGAGTGTGTAGCCATCGTAGACGGTGTTGTTGTTCGCCGGACAGGCTAAACTACCGGTAGGAAGAGCTGTGGATGAGCTGGAAGACGTTGAAGTACTGGGCGATGTGGTTGATGAAGAAGTTGTGGACTGAGCAAATGCTGGAACGAGAGTTGCGGCCAAAGCCAACAAGATGGAGGTGGTCTTCATCTTGGGAACGAACGTTGCAAGGCAGCACAAGCTCAGAGGCTGCAGAGGTTGTGAGAAGTGAGCAACTTCGATCTTCTGACAGCGCAGGAAGCAGGTTTAGGATTGACGGGGTCAAGAGCTATATAGCTTTCCACATAGTCAGTAAGAGTCGGACCCTGTGGCGAAGCCTATCCAGGTCGAAGGATCGGGATGGCAAGGGGCACGTTTATTGGTAGATAGGGAGTACCGAGCGCCATGTCAGAATACAAACGCTGATGGAAAATGGTCATCAAGCCTTGGACATAAAAATCTCTGTTTTTCGGAGTCGAACGGAAGCGTGGAGTCGAGATATAAAGGCGAAGCCCAAGTCGACAGGTTGTAGAAACATACCCGTCGCAACTGATATGTAACCCTTTTTTTGCAGGTCGGTGGACCAAGCATAGAGATCATGAGTTATGATAGAAATGAAATTCAGAGCGGCTGTCATATTAGGGATCTCCCGAAAGTTTGTCCTCCGAAGGCTTCCATGGGAGAAGCTTAATTTTCTTGACGGCTGTCAGTTTACCTCATAAGAGATGGTTCACAAATTTGACGGAAAGACGATGAAAAATCCAAAAGAAATGTAGTGACATAATACTCAGGCAGTATCAGGGTCTCTGTGGAGCAATGCCTATCCAATAGGGAAAAGGCTAATCATCCACCATCGAGACACATCGAAATATTTTGCATCGTAACGATACCAATACTAACCAAGTACGAACAACAAAAACAATGACATTCTTTCGAGGAAGGAGACCAGTAGCTTTGATGTGCCAGGTTGAGCAGCCGAGGTGACTGTACTGTTCCCGCAGCGGCCATGTCAAAGATCGGGGTAGTCCGGAAACGCCTGTATAAAGGTTTATCGCAATGACTAATGGATCGTTACGTGCGTCGAACAAGTTTACTGCTGTGGTCAGCGAAGGCGCAAAATGTTGAGGAAGTCAAAAGGGGGTGAGCAGATGTCACCAGTGCTATGAACCTGGAAGCTAATACTTTGGGTTAGCCGCTAGCAGCTTAGTAGCTTCATCCAGAATAAGAACATTCTTTCCATCCGAGATGAAAACCCGCGGCTCTAAACATCGATACCGTCGACTGTGATACCCTTGTTCCAGCTGTACTGTAACACTCTTGCCACCTCTTGAGCGGACTCGTGTGAAACCATAGCCGCCACAAGATACAGGCTCGCATCCAGGCCACTCGTCACCTGCAGATATCCCAGTCAGCATTGATCCTTTCAGGCAGGCAAGGTATTGACTCTCAAGACAAGCCCCAGCAGTAAAGCAAGCTGTTTGCTCGCCATACAGGTTTAGCGACCGAAATTCAAACATGAGACTAAGTAAAGCTTACTAGGAAAGTACACTTACACCCCCACTCGTGATGACTCGCAGTCCCCCAAGCCTCAATGAAGCCCGTCGAGCATTCGATTCCCGACGCTTGACAGACTCTTTCCAAGCATTGCTGCCCTTGCGTGCGATGGACTTCCTCCTGCCATCAGGCCTCTTGCTGAGCACGAATGGATTCTCTTCGAGCTTCTCGCCAAGATCGAAGCGTGCATTATTGACAACGTAATTCTCTTCCATGACATCTGTTTGCTCAAGATCTCCACGTCTGGCCGCTTCTTTGCAAATAATCTCCATCTTGGTGTAGTAATCGGGGTGAGTGGTGGCAGCTAGACCTTGCAATAGGCCGGCGTGGGCAAGAATAAGAGAGCCTGTACCGATGGACATGAGGGTGCGCTCTTTGCTGGGATCAGTTTGTTGGAGCTTGGCGAAATCTTGGATCAACTTGATCGGCTCGGTCTCCTTCTTAAGCACGTCATCCACACCCACACCGCCCGGAACGATCAAGACATCATATTCCTTGAGGTCTTCGTGAGCATCATCAAAATTGATGTCGGCTTTGATGGTAAGTCCCGAAGATGATGTGACCCCTGGGGAGCCGGCTGCGATGGTGCATTCAAAGGCTTTGGATGCTACAGGTCAGGTACATTAGTAAAGGTTGATGGACCGCAGCCTGTAGATAAGGTCGCTTTGAAAAGCTGGACTGATACTAGCTGTAGACATAACGACTTACTTGGGTCTCTGAGCTTGTGATGGGAATTGCTGAGGACCTCAAGAGGGCCGCAGAGCTCCTGGGCTCCGAAGGAAGGATGCAAGACAATGAGAACCTGGATCACCTCTATGGGAGCGTCGGAGCTCTCTTCGATTGCACTCATTCTGTTAGCTTAATGAGGTTGCTTTACTTTTTTCAGTGTCTCGGGGACTTGAGTCTTGATACGTCTGAGGTCTTCGCTTCGTGAGAGCAATTTTTGATTTTGTGGTGGGGAAAGCTGGGGACCCCGCACTGCAAGGCAAATCTACACTAATACTAATCGAGTTGGCGTGTTTTCCAGTAACGCGTTGCGAGCATGTACCTACCTACAGGCATGCCGCTCTCACTACAACAGTTGTTCCTTGTAGGATCGAGAGACTCTTGTTACACCCAACACTTCTCCATGGAACCTATCTTAATCTCTTAACTAAGGGCTAGCAGGACACAGATAGCAGGAGGAGATAGTATTTCAAGGGTACAACGACTGTCACTGGGGTAACAACTTTATCCAAAATCACAACTGATTTGCGAAATCAGCTACAGGGTCATGGAGAATGCGCTCGTAATGGCAGTGTGAGATGCGATGTTCGTAGGAATCGCAACAACATATTGTTGACTCGTTTACATTCCTTTTGTCTTACTCCTCAATCTGGAGCTTTGGGAAGGCAAGAGTACGGTCATTTCCATAGCCAGTGACAAAAGCGAGCCTGCCGCTACCTCCTGATAGACTCGATCCTCGCAAGGTGATCCCTGAGGATGTGTTCTCATTGACGGGCGAAGTCATCTTCAATCGCTGCCTCTTACTATTCTACACAACTCGCTAGGTCTCCAATTCACTAATGGGCTTCACGCTGAATTCTTTCTACCTTTGTTAACGAATGGCAAGAGAACATATTTTGTCATAGTTAACTCTTTTGCTAACGAAGCACAGGCTATGACATTAGGGGCGCCTAAGGTTTCAACCCTGCCACGACTTGCAATGGCGCAACGCTCGCATCACTGCCTACCGGAGTGAGAAGAGTACGGTCAGACAAGACCACTCTCCACAGTGAAGGCACTTTAATAGATGCAAGTAAATTCTAGTCTCCGACTCGCACCTCCGTTTCTCTTGGTGCGTGCACACCAGCCATTCCCTTTATTCGACAGTTGCTTTTTGTAAGTATCTGGCATACGATAAGACCAAAAGGGCGTCAGGAATCGAAAGTGTGAGCTTCAATCAGTTCGCTCGAGCCCACGGGTAAAGTCAATTCGACATCCTTGCTGAGACCGTACATTATGACATCGAGTAGCTGGTTAGGACCAGCCTTCCCCTCCCCACCCAAATGTGGCGGCGGTGCAACACACACGTCTCTCAGAACGCTTGCGCCAACGACGATGTCTCTCCACGTCAATGTGTCCTCCCCATCTTTCAGGTCAATTTTGATGACGCAGGCGCCATAAAACCCTTTTTGGATGAAATGAGCCGGTAACTTGAACCCAACCTTGACCGTGCGACCGAAAGCAACAGGCGTGTTGAGAGCTCGACCGGCCGTCATCTGGTTGATGGCTTGAGTGCAGACGGTGTATGTAGTAGATACGAGTTGAGTTTGCCCGGGAGGCTTTTGTTCGTAGCATCCGTCTCTGGTGGCCGATAGGGTTGATGCGTTCAGTAGTGGGAGGACGAGGAGAGGATTCACCATGACTGATAGGTAAGTGGGAGACAGTTTCTGAAGGGAAGAGTGACGCAGGGCCGGATCTTTAAAGCTCTCCAAGCTTCTGGTGTGCTGTTGCGCGCTTAACCGCGTCCTGATCGCTTCATTTGCGCAAGCCTCTGTGGGTTCGCATATCGCAAGTCAGCTCGGAAAATGCGTAGATGCATATCTAGGGAACGTGCTAAACTCGCAGCTTCTCTTTCGACATTCAGCTACGTCGTATCAAAATATTGTATGCTTCGACTCTGAAATTGCAGCAGACCTACGATCCAATTTACCTCCACTTCAAGGTCTCTGAACTGTGACCTTTATATTGACTGCAACTTCCAGGTTTGAGAAAAACGAGAGATCACTAGGACTTCATTTGACTGCACAGAGTATCCGGAATGAGAGCGAACTGCAGAAAATACAGCCAAAGATGCACCAAGGTTCGGATTCAGCAACCCCTTGGGAAACGGTATGTCGCATTATCAAGTGGCAATCAATAGCAAGATCGATGAGAGCTCAGAACATTGGTCACAGAGGATATCACGTATCATACATTGTTTTCGCTTCCTTACTGGGTCTTTTGTCGTCTTGGCAGGTCACCAGTCTAGCTCCCATGACCCCATTGAATCTTCTCGAGCATCTGTCTGAGACCAAAATTTTGCATTTTAATAGTCCTTGAGATTGCAGTTCAAGTGATCCGGTTTGAATTTGCCATCTAGCAGCTGAGGACAACACGTCGAGAAGGTTGATCGCAGTACTGCAAAGAAGACTAATGTTGTACGTCAAAGCCTATGCCGTTTCATAGGCTACTCTCCTGTCTTTTTGAGGAACCTCCTCTCTTTCCAAATCTACCTCGCCCGTTCGAGAGCTTGGCTTAGATTCGCTCATTTGCTGGCTGCCAAGGCTGACACTCTTCTCCACGACTACGAACCTTTCAAAGTACTTCGATAGGCTTGCTCCGTCTCCCAAAGCACAGACAGTCCCGATCGTTCCGTCAGGCCTCGTTACAATCACTGCGCCCTTGGAAACTGGGATGCCGTATCTTCCATGCGCCGAACCGTCGACATCATAGAACGCGCTGCCAAAGCATGTGGTACCCAGCTTCTCGTCTGGTGAGCCTGCTTCGTTGCTGCCGGCAATGATGGTGACACCTTGGAAGATGTCCACTGGGTAGCGCAAGAAGCTTGTCGGACCGTCTAGGTACTTTCGGAAGTCCTTGCTAGAGGCTTGCGTCTGGCTTGGGTCCCCACAGAAAAGCATGATGGTGAATTTGCCACAGTTTTTAGTCACGGTATGGACACGCAGAGGGACTTGGAACCCTGGTCGTTGCACAAGAACATCAGGAGCACGCTCTCCAGGACTGATCTTTTGAGAGACTGCAGTTGTTGAGGCGATGACGGTGACGTCGTCTGTGGGATACGTAATGCCAAGTCCAGTGTTCAAGGACGCATTCTTCTTGTATACTTCCGTGAGTAATTGGTGAGCGTCCGCGTCAGGATCACCTTTAAGCTGTTCTGGAATCTCGCCTCCTGTGAGTACGGATATGATCTTGTCTTGTTCAATAATCAGCTGCGCGATCGGTCTGCGCTCAGTAGCGTAGGTGTCGAGAGCCTCCTCTGAGAGCCAACCGTTGATACGTCCAGCCAACTTCCAGGAAAGATTGACAGCATCGTGCACCCCGGTGTTCATGCCCTGTGCGGCACCCGAGGAATGAGTGTGCGCCGCATCTCCAGCGAGAAAGATCCGGTCGTTCTTTCTGTAGTCGGATGCTAGACGCTGACCAACGGAATATACCGTCCACCAGTCCACCGTCCTGAACTCGAGCGTGAATGGCGCCAACGCTTTCTGGGCTTCTCGGATCACATCTTCCTTAGAGATGTTCGCGCCAATCTCCTCCCACAGCCTCCCCGGCAAGGCGAAGCCTACGCGCGTTACCCCGTGGTCGAGACAAGCCCAGAGAATGGACCCATGAGTCCGGGATTCGATGCCACAAATACCTTTTCGAGCTTCCGGCATGTTCGTGTCCACCACACCGTCAATACGTATCCAGTGCCGATTGCTTTTCTCGCCTTCGAATTGGATGCCAGCAAGCTCCCTTACCTTTGAGCGCCCACCGTCGGCACCGATGATGTACTTGCTTCGTATTGATATCATTCCCTCATCTTGAGTCTCCAGGAGGACCGACTTGACTGCAAACTCTTCATCTCTGGGCCCAACGTCAAAGTCAACCAATCTGGCTCCATAATGAACGCCCCTCCCATTGTATCTGCTATACCCATCACGTATAACATCTTCGGTATATCTCTGTCTGCAAAGAAGCAGGTAGTCAAAGAAAGTATCGCCAATGTTCGAAGATGCCGCGGTGAGACTCTCAACCCGCTCTCCATCCTTGTATGACACCTGTCCGCGCACTACGAATCCAATCTGCCCCAAAGCGTCTGCGAGGTCCAGTTGATCGAACATCTCCAGCGTACGTGGTGCTATCATCGCCGCGCGTCCATATGCGCTCTGTATGGCTCGCTCGTGCTGTTCTACTACATATGTGGAAACGCCACAGCGCGCAAGGCAGTATGCGGTCAGGAGGCCGACGGGACCGCCGCCGCAGATGAGGACGTCAACTTGGTCTGCCGGTTCATCCTGCATTGTGATGGGGTTTGGGAAGCTTTTTTAGCAATACTTGGTTTTGAACTTGGATCAAGCAGGTCGAAGACCTTCCGCTAGCCTTGTCGTGGCCAACGAAGACGGCTACTCAGTCCCCTAATACTTTTTTAGCAAAACAGATGGACTACCTCAAAACTGAGTCACACAAAACATTGATTTCGCTTAGTCAGATGAGGGAGCAAATCGCGAACCCTGGTGACCGAATGACGACATTGTGCAGTGGTCAGCGAAGGATCCGCAGTGCTAAGCATGCACGAGTGCGGCAAGCTTTCTCGTTAATTCTACAACAATATCTCTGTACAACACTTATCCTTAATCAATAAATTGGACAAACAATTCAGCTTTCGAGATCAATACAGCATTCTCAGTTCTATCAATTCATAATATCCCAACCCGACAGATGTTGCGTGGTCAAGATGGAGAGAAGTATCTCAGGAGCCTTCAAATACAATAGTCTGCGGTCGCGATCAATTCTATCAGTATCTCACCCAGTGTGTTCGTACTGAACGGCGGGGTCGACAAGGATCAAAGCAAGCCCAAAACCAGTGCCGGTCACGCTCGCATGCAGGGAAAAAAAGCTAGCGACAAGGTGAAGACATGCGAGCGAAACAGACTCAAGTACGAACTCGGCTGCGCATCACATTCTCAGGCGAACACACATTCACACAGCGAAAAAACCCATCATCAAAGCCAACTCTCCTTGTAACCAAATATCTTAGCAACGTATATGTTAACTGACTTCGAAGCACTTGCTCTCTCTCTCTTCCTCTCTCTCTCTCTCAATGTTTCTATACAGCCTAAGGCTCGAGGTTTCCAACCCAGCGACCCCGCATTGACGGCTTCGACCTTGATTCCTGCAATGTATGTAGACCATGACAGAGTCAGCCGCGTTTCACTTCCGGCAAGCACCTCACCCATCCGGCTACCTTTCCTGCCTCCTCATATGTGCCCTGCTTGGGAGTAGGCGAAGCGGTCCAGCAATTGCCCATACGCCCCAACAACGGCTTTCGCCTCCGGCGCTTCATTCACCGCAATGCAGAAATGGCCGTACACATCTTCAGGCCGGTAAGAACGCCAGATATCCCGCGCCTGTTGAAACACGAGCATCACGAGACCGACGACATGATCGACATGTATCAAGCGGATGATGGAAGTGCCGGGAACGACGTAGGGGAAAAAACCAAGGTTCCTCCATGTTTTCTATATCCCAGAGCACCCGTACCCCACGAGGCTTTTGCAAAGGCTGCACCGGAGGTCAAAGCAAAGTAATTGTTGCTCGTGCCGTAGATTCCACAGGTACAGACGAAGAAAGCCCCCACTCCGCCTTGCGCCGCGGCTGCCAGGATGAGTCCGTCGCTGGCGCCATTGGGTGTGCAGTACGCATCGGTCATGCGGACGTGGCCGGGTTTGCTGTCGTTGAAAGGGTGTCATTGCGGTATGTAAGTGCCGAGCTCGCTGTGATCAACAAAGTTTTCAGTGCCGCTGAGATGGAGCTGTATGGGATTGCTCGGAACTCCAATCGCTATGATACCTGAGGACAGCCTCTGTCACAGGCACATTGAAGGACACTGCGCAGTTGATAGTGATGCTGTAACTCCTCAAGTCTGCCGTGCCCCTCAAATGTGCCATGGATGACGGCGAGGTTGCCCAGCGTCGTGAGCGCGGTATCAAGAGCTGTAGAACGAAGGTAGGCTCTGATCGTGATGTCCGGGTGTGTTTGGCGGAAGACTGTCAGGAATGCCCCTTTACTTAATGATTTTAATCACACTCACTGCATACAGACAAAACGAGGAGACGAGACCGCCAACTTGTGCGGAAGCGCCAAGGAATAGCATGAGGCCATTTAAGAGTAGCTACTCCGTACAAGATATTACGGGAACTTCATCTCCTTTTGCTCGTTTCTCAGCGCGTGCTCAGTACGCGTTCTGTAGTGGCAGTCAACCTCGCAAGACTGCGAAAAGAATGGAGCCATGATTTGAAATCCCACATTTTCTGAATTGCCGTCGGTCTTGTACCTGAGATGGCCTGTCTTCAAACCCAGACCTGATCAATGCAAGAACAGCGCTGACAGAGCATGTCCCAGCCCGGCTTGGGAAGTTGCTGTTCCACCGTACATATCCAGCGAAAAGCTCGTCCACAAATCTCCCTCGAATGAACGCGTGTCTTTCACCACTGGAGCATATCCAAGGGCCGAACAATGGGTCTTATGTTCCTAGGAGTGAGACTGACCTACCTACGTATCCCCCACTGTAAGGTCCTCCCACTCTGCCGTTTGACTGGCTGCGCAACAATTGCACGCGGCAAAACCACTCTTGCCCCCCCCCCCACAGGCGCCCAAAGCGTGAAACCCCACATGCGAAGAAAGTCCATGCAGGGCGATCAGTGCGCGTATCTAATCAGCACGACCAAATCACCTCACCATAAGACGACCCTACTCGATACGATTAAAATCTGATCGAGTGAAGAAGAAACCTGAAAGATGGCCTACCCCTCCTACAAACCGCTTTGCATCCTCGGTCTCCTCTCCCTTCTACTTCACCCCCTCTTCTCGACCGCATCAACAATCCCTCCCTCCTCACCACCCCCCACCTCCTCCCCGCACCCCACCCCCTTCAACGGCACAACCCGCTGCGTCCTCCCCCTCCCGCCCCTCGACCCCATCGACCCTTCAACATGCCGCCTCGTCTTCGAAACCCTCCTCCTCGCCCCGGACGCCAACACCCCCAACCTGTACCGCTCGCACGATTTCCCATACGCGCCCATACCGATCGCGTTCCGGCCCGGCTGCGCGGTCAGCCTCGACCGGAAGACGGGGCGCCCGGAGATCGTCATCTCGAAGCGGCGCATCGTGGACTACGCGCGGCAGGTGGTGCTGCTGTGCTGGGAATTCGGGCAAGGGGGGTGGAAGCGGATTGACGGGGACGAGGACTGGATCGTGATTGTTTCCGGGGGGTCAAGAGGGGATGGGAATGGGGATGGGGCGTGGCTCGAAGCCCGGGGTTGATCGTTGCGGTAGAGCTGCTTGAGGGGTGTTTCGGATGCGAGTGTCTCGAAGGCGGAGTCGGTCTTGTGCTACTATTGATCGGCTGGACGTTGGGGCTTCTCGTCCATGTATGCACTGCCTTCTCTTGGGCGCCGAGGCGAGTGATCCGGGTAGTACTCATCTCATGATCGAGCACGCTGCGCCTATTGCCCCACGGACTTGGGTCGAATATATCCAACATACGAGAGAAAAATCCAGCACGTTGATCTCCCACCACCCTGCTCCACCTTGTCGAGTCGCGAAAGCCGAGGATAAAATACGCTCAAGGAAATTGTTGAAACTGCTTTGTCCATACCATACGACATCAACATCTCAGCAAATCTCTCGGTAGAAGCTTCCGTCACCGTAAGAGTCGCCGCCAGTTTATCGCGCCTAGCGTGCTCTGCTCGCTCCCTGGACGAATTTGGTCAATCGCTCGCAAGCAATTCCACACCGGTGTCCTTCATATCTCGCTATACCCATCCAGACCCGAATCGGGGTCCATCCACGCATCTTCTGTCATTGCTACGAGCCAACCGGATTGGATAAGAATGGGGCTTTTGTTAAATGATAGGAGGAAGTAGAAGGAGGAGGAGGAGGAGGAGGAGAAAACTCGAAGCAGAACGGAGAGGAGGACGACGTAGCACTGCACGCCACAACCAGCCTTTGTTGCTGCACGCTCAGCTTTACTCCTGACAGAAGGCGCACCCTGGAGATCCTCAAGGGAATGCAAGTGCTTATCCTTTCTTGTCCTTTCCTTCTTGCATCCATCGCCCCGACATAACTCTCCGTTCCTCCAACCATGCCCCCACCCCCCTGTTCTCAAACGCCCACTTCACCTGACCCTCAGATCGCATAGTCCCACACTGCATTCCACTCCCACTTCAACCCCCCACCAGCCCTCCCTGCCAAAGACCCACCATCTCTCCCACAACACGTCCCCCTCGCCCCTCCCCTCCAACGCCAACCCAAACAAATTCCGACCCCAAAACATGCGGAGGTCAAATGTGGGAGTGAACGGGGGTTCAGAGTAGCTGTGCTGCGCTAGGGATCAGCAGTTCCCACGATGGAAAAAGGAACAACATCAACCACCACCACCACCACAATCGCCCCAGGAGAAAAAGCCCTACACAACTCCCCAGTCGCTCGTGCTTGAAAGAACCACACGCACCAGACGCCCCCGCCTACTTCCCTCCTCGCACACGGACAAAAACGAACAGACCTCCACGGGAGCTGCAGACGACCGATGACGGGCGCCTGTCTCCGGTACCAGATCGCGTTTCTGTATTCTGGCAGAGATAGGGTTCCAAGGTATGGGAAACAGACAGAGGAGGAGGACATTAGTATTAGTATGTGTGTATACGGCGGGAAGGAGATCGGCATGAGCGTTACGTACGTAGGTGGGCTGGGAGTCGGGAGGGAAGGAGGGAGGGAGGGAAGGGGGTGAGGGGATAGTGGAGTGGAGGAGAGAAGAGGATGGGAGAGTTCGAGGAGATCGAGGGGTGATGGGGGCGGGAAAACGAGAGGAGAGGACATGTCGGTGAGGACGGACGACCGGTTGGCGGAGGATAGAGTTGCGAGCGGAGGGCGAATAATAGGCAAGAGAGAGGGGGAGGAAAGAGAGAAAGAAAAGACAGGAAGGGAGGTCTTGAGGATATCCTCGGCGAAGATGATCTGTTCTGTCCTGTTCCGTCCAGTTAGGGCAAGAAGCAGAGAGCGGGGGCTAATCCAGCAGAGAAACAAAACACTCCTTGATAAGGTAGCGTGTAGCAATCGAAAAAACGTCGCGTGGTGTACAGCAGTCAAGGTCAAGGACGGAAAATTTCAATCTTGTTTTCATTCCTTCCCTATCAGAACGCTAGATGACTACAGCAGTCAAAATTCATAATTCATCCACCCCGTTACCGACGCAGTGAGGTAGTAATTGTCTCGACCTTTCCCTGGGTGCAGAAAGAGGTTTCATCTGATCCATTTCGCGGCCGGTGTTGACGTTGTCGTGTTTGCCACTCCCTTTCGAATAACAAACAAATCAAAGCTTGAGTAAAGAAGGGTAAAAAAAAAAGAAAAGATCCTCCTATCCAGCAATTTTTTCCCCCGGGCAGAAAGGGACAACACCAAGGAAAAGACTGGCTAGAATACATCTCGCCCAATTCCGACAGCGACGTCAACAGGAACCCCTCCCCGCAATCGGTGGCAGGACCAAGCGACAAACGCCACAGCAACCTTTATTCCGGCACTTAACGATTGCTCTCCACCTCCTCGACGGCGCTTGCGGTGAGCGAAGCCAAAAGGCTCAGATGCCCGAGTCGTCCTGGGTGTAGTCCGGGCGACCAAAGGTCCCGTTGTGCTCCGCG
Source organism: Evernia prunastri (assembly GCA_003184365.1). Taxonomy (NCBI): domain Eukaryota; kingdom Fungi; phylum Ascomycota; class Lecanoromycetes; order Lecanorales; family Parmeliaceae; genus Evernia; species Evernia prunastri. Next base: position 103,181 of record NKYR01000048.1, read on the forward strand.
AGCCAGGTGTCCCAGCCCTTGCAGGTCTGCTGGGTGGCGGCGAGGCTGCCGATCGAGGGCAGGATCTCGCTCTGGCGCTCGAGGATCTGCAGGGCGAGGCCGGAAGAGGCGTGCCAGGCTGTGGATGATGGTTAGCTCGTGGCTCAAATACCCGTTCAAGAAAGGCATTGCGCGTAGAGATCATTGTGAGTGAGGGGGTAGAGATCGGGTGCAAGAGGAGGAGAGAGAGGGTATCTCACCGATGTGGCAGTGCATAAGCCACACTCCTGGGTTATCGGGCTTGAACGCAATGGCTAGATAGCCTCCGAAAGGCAGAAGCGCAACGTCCCTTCGCGGGGGGTTGTCGAAGTTGAAGGTGTTGATGCTGGTAGTGATGTTGTAAGGATCTGTGCTTTGGGCAAGGATGACAAAGTCATGGCCATGAAGATGAATGGGATGGTTGTTGAGGGCAAGGGTCTTGGAAGGGAAGTTGGGGTCCTGGACGGTAAGGTTCTGGGCGGTAAGGACGAGGAAGACATAACCCTCGGTGTAGTTCTCTGGAATCACGGCGTACTCCGGGTTGAAGGTGGTGTTGTCGAGGTTCAAGATCGTCGGGTCTGAGAAATCGAGCCTAGAGGTTGTCTCAGTGTGTATTCGAGGGTGAACATGACGCTGCATAAGTTGATGAGGCAAAATCATTACTCACCATAGGGGAGTATCTGTCAGATCCCACCTGAAGAAACCATGACCATTCAAGGTGCTTTTGTCAATCAAAGCTTCGAAAGTGTCGTCGAGCACATCGTTCACTGGATGATGGTCGATTTGCCATGGCACAACTGGCACGAGGCTCTTTAGAGGTGGATCGCTGCAGGTAGTATTGAAGTCTGCCTGCTTCGAGGTTGGGAGGGCTGTGCTCTTTGGATCATAACGAATGATACCTGTTTGATTATCATAGGAGGTGTCGCCGTTGTTATTTATATGGCCGCAACCTGATGCTACTATAGTGCGGATCCAGTAGTTGCCGTCTGCTTGAGTCGGGGCAGATGGATCCGCTTCGACAATAACCGAATATCTCTGACCTAGAAACAATTAAAATAAAACAACCGGCAATGGCATGATGACTTTACCTATTCCAACTTGGATCGAATTATTCTTGAAAGGGTGAATGGGTACAAAATCGGTAGTGACGACCTGAAGCAAGTGATTGTCGATGGAAAAGATGAGACCAGCCTCAGTAGATGAGTTAATCAATCTAATAAGATACCGCTTTCCTTTTTCGAAGATCTTGCTAAATATTGGCTTGCGATCCTTGGCGGGTACACAAAAAGAATCCGTAGAATTACATTGAAAGTTTCCTGTCAGGTAGTTAGCAAATTGCTTTTCGAATCACTTTTCTATTCCTACCAGTGCCATTGAGAATTACTGAATTCATTGGGGGATCCGCCCCTCGGATACCTTGTGGCGGACTGCCAAGCTCGGTTTGGAAGTCCTGGAATGCACTTCGATGGCTCCAGTCACTTATCAGTATGGGGTCCCAAGCCTCGTCCCAGTTGGCACTAGATGGGCCATGGATAAGCAGAGGACCAGCGACACCATCCGGGTATTGAAGTGAGTAATGACTGTGGTACCAAGAGTGACCGTACTGGGTCGCCTTGAAATTGTATGTGTACGTGTCACCAGTAGCAATGGGACACTGTGTCACGCCGTTAACTCCATCAGCTTCGTTTGTGTGGAGTTGCCGGATGCCATGCCAATGGATTGTGGTTCCATTGTCTTCCAAATAATTGGTAACGTGAACAGTCTAAGCAAACTTTGTCAGCTTTCAAAGACCAAAGTATGTCACGACACCATCTCTACGATGTCGAGGGCTACAGGGCAGGATTGGATTCTCTCGACTTCTGACGTACAATGTCGTCACCCCAGCAAGCCTCCAGCAATGGCCCAGGGTAAGTGTTGTTCAAGACTTTGCCCTCAGGTTTAAGGTAACCGTCGGGGGATATCGTCTGGCCTGTCACGTTGAGCCAGAACTCTCGCTTAATACCTTGCGGCCAAAATTTCTCGTAATTGGTATTGATGCTTGATCGAGATATGTCAGTGAAAATATGCTCCACCATTTGGCTCGTTCAAATCTCACTCGTATTGGCTAAAAGCCGGCTGGTCAGATGCGGTGTCGCGAAGCCAGCAATCTCGGCTGTCCGCAGTATTGCAATTTTCCCAGCCAGGGAGAGCAGGGTATTCGCAAGTGAACCCAGGCGTTGCCGTCTCTGGATGAACATGGACCTTTATATCGCTCAAAGGTAACGGCTTTTGGAGTCCATATCCGTCCCAAGAAGGAGAAAAAGACAATAGTTGCAGGAGAGCTTCTGAACAGCTTTTGAAGAAACCCATGATGCCTTTGATATAAGAAAAGTGTAGCGTTTGAACAGAGGATATTTGAGCCTCCGACTCGGAAGCGGCTGTCGAATTGGTCACAAGAAAAAGATTGCAATGCCGATGAGGCTAGGAAAGATGCTTTGCAGCAATTCAAACCCACTCGAGGCAAGGTGAAAGAGATTCGCTGCTGCTACAAGACTGGGCACTTGCGGCGAGAAGTGTTGGAAGAGAAGGAATGGTGACGACTATATGAATAGGTGAGGTGAAAGATGATCTCATACATTAAGGAGGTGATTATATTTAGAATCGTAGTTACCGGATGAATAGTCCGGGATATCCACACGTAAGCTTAGTAAGTAATGAAACGGTTCCCTATGTAAACGAGGCATTTTTGTTGCGGTACAAGTGGCGAAGTGAGCGATGAAAAGTTGAAAAGTGAAATATGAGGGCCAATCAACGGGTTGGTATAGCCATCCGGACACATAGGAGGATTGGTGGCTGATAGCACCCTCCGAACGCCATGGCTGATGCGAATGTACCAGCCGTGAAATCCATTCCGCGGTAGGCCAATGAGACGACAGAGTACGGTAGGTAAATGACTGCTATCCAGTCAAGCACAGAGAGTCAGCTTGGATCATCATAGGATGTGATGCACATCTGGCGCCCCGTATCGCAGGATCCGAGTTGTGGCAGAATTTCCTCGCCTCCAGCCGTGACCGCTTATGCAACTCGATGCCTTACAAAAAGCGATGAATAAAGCGGTCGAAAGACTGAGTCCTTGCCCAGCTTTTAAATGCCTTTTTGGCGACTGGTGAACGCACGGATATGCATGCGTTTGAAGGTATTCACCATTCAGAGGCAATAACAACAAACAATTGGCGATGTGAAGGGCTGAGAAGAGCTGCGCATGAAGTGTACGTCATGCAAGGCACAACGGTCAAGAGCCAGGAGTTGCAACGCAATAAGCTTATCATCATGAACAAACGGTTCTATCAAAGTGGGAGAGGGAGGGGTTGTAAGAACGACAGACGGAATGGGATGGGAATTGCAGAGTCTGACTGTACTCGCCTTTTTGGCGCTTGGCGAATTCCGTCTGACTGCATAATTTATCCCAACATCGATATGTACCAATACCCGCACATATTAATTTCGCGTCATGCAGTGCACGGTCAATCAACGATGCGGGTTATTCTCAAGCACGGATATGGGGTGATGCTCGCAAAGTGGGGAAATGAGGAGCAAATCAACACGACTGACTGCACACCTCTCTCTACTGACTACTCGCCCGCTTGGTTAGGCTCATCTGCTCGCATCTTGCAAGCAAGCAAACCGTCGCGATTTCTCTACCGCCTTCGCCGACCATCCACACGGATTTCCAAATGCCAAAGTTCCCAGTTTTCTGGGTCTCTGGATCGGAATGACTCACGTGCGCCGCTGCTGACAGGGTGGGTCTCTCGGTTGGGCTAGGAACAGAGCACATACTGCATCAGGCTGAGGCGGATATATATCGTCAGTCATACCTTAGCGCTCTTCATGCAAATGGCCAGTAAAGCAAGTATGTGGCTTGACTAGTCATCACGAAAATCGATAAAGGATTACGATGTAAGCAATAACGTCTTTGATGTTCATTCATAGGATGCTCAAGGTTTCGCTAGTCTTTGATTTGACACGCGGGAGGAGCTTTTACTGTGCCTCCGAGTCCACCTTGTGGGCGGGCCCTTGAGGGGTTCACTGGGAGGCTAAAATGGATTTTAAACCGCTTCCAGGTTACTCTTACCCGGCTGGTGCCGGGCTGTCAGAAAACGCTTCGGCAACTTCGGACCTTACTTTACTCCACGCCCACCCCGAGCCAAGAACGCCCCCGGCCGGAGCCCGGATGACGCCCCCCCGCCAAGGACCCTTCCTTGCCCATACTTACATACGAGTAATTTGCGCTTTGAAGACCCAGACCCCCACTTCCGGGCTCATAGCCCCCCTGTCAGGCCCCACAGAGACCCGTAATGCAAGGTACTCTGTAGTTACCACCGGAGCCCGGATCGCCTCTCCCGGGGTACCTGGGTGCGCTTTCCAGGGGGTGTAAGGTTGATGAATTGATCTACGCGCGACTCATGGTGTGAACCGCGCCCCGTACAGCCCATGGGGACAGACTGACGCCTCGAAGTGGTGCCGGGGACCAGTAAGACAGCTCTCAGAGCGAGGTCAAGGTCAGTTCCTGGGTTCTGGGTATTCCTATCGCATGATCTCGCAGTGATGGTTACAGTACAATGATGGTTACATAACAATCCATAACAGATCATCCAACAAACCAAATATGTCGAACAGCGTCAGAAACCGTCCTGAGCATTACACCCAACAACCAACCCATCTCTCCGTCCAAGATCAAACATCGCGAATCTCATCTCCCCCGCATTGAAAGATATCTCAAGGCTAGACCACCTTCCGTCTCGGCCACCCACCCCAATACCGCAGGAGAAACACAACCACCAGTCCTCCCATCCAACAATCTCATACCCTTATAGCACAGAACAGAAACCCGCACCAGCACATCAGAAACCCACCTCAGACAAAGAAACCGCCCTTCTCACCCCCCCTCCTCCCCCTTCACCCACACAGATCCAAGCGCACCTCCAAAGCAGATAGATAGTCAACCAGTGCAGCAATTGCCACTCCGTCTCTCCGTCAAGGCGCAAACAAAGCACACCCACACAGTGTTCGGAACCCACCCCCCCCCCCAACCCCAACGCATGTCTCAATCCCTAAGGTAGAGTAGGGTCCTCTATCTACCACCGTAGTCAGGCTCAGATCAACATCTAACAGCCCTTAGCTCGACCGTTCTCGTTGATATAGCCCACGGTTCCAGAACAAGACGCGCCCCTTTTGATGACTTTCCTCTAGCCCTTTCCTCTGCCCAGCCAGCCTCATCTCTTCCTCTCCTCTCCTCACCTTCTATCATCTTCTCTCACCTCCTATAGCCCTCCTCTCCTCTCCTCACCTTTCCTCATCTCCCCTCATCTCCCCTCACCTTCCTCACCTCCCAAACCAAGAGACAAGCATCATGCAGACTCCTCCCCTCGCCACCAGTAGGAGTCCCGGGCATAGGCATGACGCATAGACATGGGCAGGACTGGTCGAACACATGTCGAACTATGAACGAGCCTCCGTGATGATGGGGAAGAAGTTAGACATGGTTTGGGTAGAAAGGGGGAGGGGTGTGGGGGAAGGGAGGAAGGAAGAAAGCAGGGGAAAGGGGGAGGGAGGAAGAGAGGGAGGAGGGATGGAGGAGGGAGGGAAGAGGGAGGGAAAGGGGGAGGGGAGAGGAAAGAAGGAAGAGGGGGAGACGAGGAAGAGGAAAGGAGGAAGAGAGGGGGGAAGATGAAGGGGTTTATGGGGTTTCCTTGAATGACCAGAACACGACCTCCAGGGCGTTGAATCACTCACTCACTCACTCCTTCACTCACTCAGTCCCTCACTCACTCACCCCCTCCCTCACTCACCCACTCACTCACTCACTCACTCACTCACCCCATTCGCTCACTCACTCCATTCATCATTCAATTCGTGTACCCTTCTCCATGCAACCTGCAACACTTCATCAACCCAACCTGGCCACACGCACTGTGAATCAGCACAGAACGAAGTATGAACCGGTACAGATCATTAAATAAAGCTTTCCTTTTCATAAACCTTTTAATAAATCTACCCATCCATCCATCCATCCATCCAAATTCATCCCTCTTCAAAATCTACCATGCGTCTTTCCATCCAAATATGCCATTCATCTTATCACCATCGATCCAAATCTATCCCCCGTTCAAATCTACCATCTTTCATCCAAATCTATCATCCACTCATCCATCATCCTCCATCCCCATCCCCATCCACGCCCACCAAAGAACCATGCACCAACATAATGCAGAAAGAAAGTAAACAAGTAAATAGCCGCTCTAGCCAAAACGCCCCAGCCCACCCCCCAACCCCCATCCACAACATCAATCACACCTTCAACCCTCCCTGCGGGCCCAAAGAAAAGTCCAAGTCAATTTATCGCAACGCAACGCAACGGCCGCCTTTCTCAGATGATTACTGTACAATTTAATTATGATTTTTAAGCGGTGGGGGGAAGACCGGTGGCCAACGCGACGCCGACGGCTTCGATCTGTTTTGATTCGAGGTGGTGTTAGCGAGCGGTTACTGTCTTTCGGTTTCGAGGCAGGGGATGTGTCTTGATCTTGATCTTGAGGGAAGGAAGGAGGGGAAGAGGGGGGATGGATATCAGACAGACTTACCATTGGTGGAAACATGATGGAGAAATGGTTCCCCCCGACAACATGGCACTTCACCTCCCTCCCCGTGAGTCGATCCCACCCGCTCGGTCCAAACGACGTCCGTTTCCCCGTCAGCCACTCCTTTGCCTTGGCCATATCCGCATACGCATCCCCCGTCGTACCCGCCATCCACTCCTCCCCGCCCGTATCCTCCCTGCCCTCCAGCACGCCATCGTGTGCCCAGATGACCGTGACGTTGTCCGGGCCCTGGCCCTTGGGCAAAGGTGTGGCGGTGTAGTTTTCGAGGGCGCGGACGCTGCCGAGGAAGTGCAGGCGGGTGCGCTCGGTGATGGGCCCGCCGCCGTTGGAGCCGCCGAGGCCGTCGAAGATGCCGGCCTTTTCCAGCAGGCCGAGGGTGGGCGAGGGGAGGGGCGGGAGCGTGCCGGGGCAGGGGCTGTCGATGAGGACGAGATGGGTGACCGTCTCCCCCTGGGCGATGAGCTGGCGGGAGGCTTCGAAGGCGAGGATGCCGCCGAGGGACCAACCCGCGAGCATGTACGGGCCCTGCGGTTGGAGGGCGCGGATTTCCTTGATGAAGATGGACGCGACCTCTTCGAAGGAGACGGTGTAGTCTTTTGGCGAGGCGAGGAAGGGGGAGTCGAGGCCGTAGACGGCGACGCCGGAGGGAAGAGTGGGGAGGCTGATGTAGGAGAATAGGGAGCCCGCGCCGTCGGGGAGAAGGAAGAGGGCGGGGCGGTTGGGTGATGGACGGCCCTGGAGGAGGACTGATTTGCTCCGCGGGGACTCCTTCGATGGTCCGATGCTCATAGCTGGGATCTCCGAGGGCGCACGGGGTGACTTGTGCGGTGCCGCTGGAACCCCAAGCGATTTCTGTACGTCGGTGAAGGTAGGATTCTCATGGAAGAATGTTGCGGCCAACGACATCCTCGTTTCCGATTTGAAGGCGTCCAGGATGGAAATGGTCAGTAGTGAATCGACGCCAAGGTCGGCGAATAGAGTCGATGGCTGTATCTCCGTAGCGTCAACTCCCACTTCGCGAGCGATGATGGACATGAGCATGGCTACGTTGTCTGGCTCTGCCGGAGTGGTAGCCATGGTGTTCAGGCTTTCATGAGATGCGGAAGATCGTGGCGTATCGGAAGCACTCGGTGATAGCAGCTCCCTGTCATCGTCGTCCGCGACGCTCTGTGGTGCTGCCACCTTGTCGAGAAAGAAGTCTCTGAGTTCCGCGACAGTGGGGTGGGCGATGAAGAGAGAGCTTGGCAAATCGAGGCCTGTCTCTGGCCGGAGTCTCCCCAATATTGATATCGTGAGGAGTGAGTCCACGCCAAGGTCACTTACCTTGGCGTCATCAGTAAGATCGCTGACCTCGATGCCCACCTCAGACGCTATGATCTGAAGGATATTCGAGAATCCTCCACTGGAACTTTTTGTATTCGGAACAGCGGCAGCTTTTGTTGCAACAACCGAGCTTTGCAGTGTTCGCTTGGACTGGGCAAGCCGTGGTTGGGGGGCCTCTTCCTGGCCTGCAGACAGAAGGCTGTGCAGAATGTTGCGTTTCATCTTCTGGAACTTGATACCCTTGCAGACCACGACAACCTTTTCTCCATCGAATATGTAAACGTCACCAGCCATGACACCTCTTGTCCCCACCGGTTGCATCCGCACGTAGCCTCGGTAGGTCTTCTCGTCAGAAAGAGGCGCAGCAATACGGAAACCTTGCCAACCATGTGAGATGAAAACAGTATCTGCCGGTGTCTTGGTGCCAGCATTGAGCACAAAACCGGCCAAATGAGCCACAGTATCGATCCAATGTGGGCTATATATGAAATTGCCTTTGCCAGCAGTAGGTTGAAATCTAATGTTTGCTGCAGTCTCGTTCAAATCGCAATCCATGAAAAGCTCGTCGATGTTATGGTAATCCTTGCTGTAGGTCACCACCGTCTGGAACTGCCTGTATATCATCTCTTTCAGGAGTCTGTGCACGTTTTCTGCGTTAGCAGACCCGGTCAGTTGGTCCATCCTTGATTCAATGAGATAGGCGTTCATCTGCCATTCGTCCATCCATTGCTGGCCATCGCCGTACGTCACAGTACAGTTTGCATGGTCGTGACTTCCATGATCATCTTCGGAGCTGATTTTGATTTTGACCGCGTGCTCCCCAGGTTTCCGAGAAGCCGATACTTTGAGAATCTGAGACGTCTCCTTGCCCACAATGAGAGGTCGGAAAACTTCCATGTTCCCAAGGTCCATGGCCGGGATTGGGTCGGACGGTGCCATTCGCGATGCGATGTACCAAGCTGCCGAGAATGCCACATCAGCGTACACTGAGCTCGGACAGAGCCCAGTGTTGTTGACGAGATGGCCTCGCACTGCAGCATGGAGTTTAGGTTCTGCAAGACGAGATGAGAACGTTACCGAAGCGCTGTCCTGGGTGAACTTCTCGTTCTCCACCGTTTGCAAACATGTTGTAGAAAATGCTTGCTGTTGCACTGTTGGCGCTGATTTGGCCGTAGAGATTTCACCCTTTCGCAGAGACCAGTCCCCTTCATGCTGGATCCAGTAGTTCTTCAGGTCGAACGCGTACGAAGGTAGTTCCAGGAGCTTGAGAGCGCCTCGGAAGTCTCTGTGGTATTCTGTCCACATGATCTTCGCTCCACTATTATAGGCATTCGATATGCTCTTCGAAATGGTGGACCAACAATCTTCGTCTCGCTTCAAAGTTGGGAGAGCCTTTGTGGGACTCATCCCGAGTGTCGACCGCACCATACTGTGACACAAAGGATGTACACCGACTTCAATCCACAAAGTGTCGTCGCCCGCAGTGCCTTCAGACCTAAGCGAATACAGAGCCTCCTGAAACCTGACGGGCCGCCGAGCTTGTCGCGACAAGTAATCAGCTGTGACGGCACCTTCGCCTTTAACTAGCGAGCCGAGGAGGGTTGAAGCGATAGGAATAGTAGGTTTGAGGAATTCGACATTCGACGCAATGGCACGGATGTCGTCGAGAATTGGATCCATCTGTTCCGAGTGGAATGCAAACGGGAGCTCGAGCAGCGTCTTCTTCACACCCAGCCCGTCCAGCTTCTCTGCCAACAAGCTGATCTCCTGGCGCCCTCCGCTCACGGTAGTGCTGTTTGGGCCATTGAAACAGGCAATCTCGCAGGATGTCAATCTTTCGGCAGTAATGATCTGCTGTATAGGTTCAGAGCCAGATTGTACAGCCAACATCGCATGACTGTTTGCAATGCATTTCTTTTCCATCAGTTCCGCGCGTTTACCCACGAGATAAAGCGTGTCGCTAACCGAGAGCACACCAGCAACACAAAGAGCGGCATATTCGCCGAGGCTATGGCCGATGACTGCGCTAGCGGTGATGCCCCATGATTGCCAAAGAGATGCAAGTGCTACGGCGATCGCGACCAAGGCCAACTGAGACTCACTGGGGGTGGGGACTGAATCATGCCGAGAAGACCCTGTGACCAACCACTTGAATGAGGGTAGTCCTTGACTTACACAGATGCGGTCAAAGTCTAAAATGCTCTGGCGGAAGGAACTGTTGGTCTCAAATAAGTGGTGTCCCATGCCGAGATACTGTGCTCCTTGGCCAGTGAAGGCAAAGACAGTAGGGGATGGTTTGCTGATCGCAGATGGCTCCGAAGAACTCGTGAGATCTTTCTTCATTGACCGGACCAGCTGATCCATGCTCTCGACAGCGTATGCTTTGCGGAAGCCATCATGATGCATTCTTCGAGCGGTGGTCGTGTACGATAAATCTCGCAATTGAGTCTCTGGGTTCGATGTAATGTACTCCAATAGACGTTCTTGGTTCTGCGTGAACGACTTTGCTGTCTTCGCTGATACCGTTACAACGTATGTTTTGCGAGGATCTTCTCCCTTTGTGAACGTTTCCGGGGGATCCTCCAATACCAAACTTGTATTGCCGCCCTGTTTGAACTGTTTTAGCTTTCTCGCTACCAAACTGGAATTCTGGGGGAACGTTTACTGTCGCGTTAAAATTATTAAGCAGAACTCTCCTCTTCCCGTCTCCTCTGGAATGAGCTTTGAAAGCAGTCAACGCACGGTCGATACGGACGTTGACCTCCTCAAGTGGAGGAAACTTTTGGTTAATACGACCTTTGATGCCTACATGTGGGGGTATTGCATTCTTCCGCATCATTAGAAGAATCTTAATGAGTGAGTTGCTACCAGCAGCCTGTACCTCGTTCGTCAGCGCAAGTTTTTTGGGAGTTGAGGGGGAAATCCTACCGCTTCAGCGTGGCCAAAGTTAGCCTTGACCGCACCGACATGCAAAGGATTGTCTTGCGCTCGGTTCGATAGCACCGTCGTGACTGAGGAGAACTCTGTAGCATCTCCAGCTTGAGTGCCGGTTCCATGCATTTCTACGTAGTCAATCTCGTCCGGCTCGACATCAGCTTCCCGCAGGACTTGTCGTATGAGCTTTTGCTGGGTACCGGCGTGCGGGTGGGTGATAGAAATTGCGTGTGCTGAATGGTTCGTAGCAGCTGATTTGATGACAGCCTGAATGTTGTCTCCCTCAGCAATGGCATCCTCTAATCGCTTGAGGACAACGCTGCCAACGCCGTCCCCTCGGCAGTATCCATCAGCTTCATCGTCAAATGTTTTACAAGAGCCTGTGGGTGACAGGAAGCTGCCGCGACTGAGTCCCGAGAACATGTCGACCTCAGTCAAGACGTTTGTTCCACCAGCGACTGCAGTATCACATTCATGAGCCCGTAATGATGACATCGCCATCTGCACCGAGAGCGCACTGGATGAGCACGCAGCGTCAACGGAATATGATGGACCCTCCCATTTGAAGTGATAGTTGAGCCTTCCAGGGCCAAATGCTCGCATGCCACCGGAAACAAAGTACATTTCAATGTTCTGGGAAGCGTTTGATCCTCGATAATCGTCTAGGGTCTGACCGAAGAAGGTACCAATCCGGTCACCGGCCGTCGAGGGACTGCCATTTGGAGTATAGCCTGACATTTCAAGGGCCTCATATGTTGTCAGAAGCAACAGGCGCTGAGCCGGGTCGGTTTGTGCCGCTTCTCTAGGAGACATGTTGAAGAGCCTAGCATCGAAAAAGCCTGGACGATCGATGAAACAGCCATACGGTGTCACGGTCGTGTTTTTAAGCTTTCCCGAAGGATCGCAGTGAGTGTCGACGTCGAAACGATCTTTAGGTATCTATTCAAGGTGAGTGACCAATTCGTATCTATGGTAATTCAAGCCTACCTCTTTATGAAGGTCCTTGCCTTCCTCGAGGTTTTTCCATATTTCCTCAAGCGTTTCACCTCCTGGTAGACGACCGGCGACACCGACGATGGCAATGTCGCCAGATGTGTTGCGGTTCCGAGATGTTGGTAATGGCTGCATCTCGTAGCTGTCTACAACATTGACTCCCACATTTGTCATCTCACGCCGAAGACTACCAGCAGCTCGCACGGGTCCAACACTTGTCAGTACAGCATCTTGATCTCTAAATTTGGAGGCAATCCCTTGAGTCATGGTTGACCACCGTAGCGGTTCTCGCAGGACATCCCACACAATTTGCTGCAAAACCTCACCGAGGCTGCGACCCTGAACTTCTTCTCCGGTACTCGTAGATATGATAACCATATCTTTTCTGAGTTTGTATTCATTGAAACTAAATAATGATCCAGTTATCTTGCCAGTGTCTGGATCACCCAAGTGGGGCGCATGGAAAGCTGCGTTGATTGGTAGGCTGATCTTGCGAGTACTCCGGAGAACATCCGAAAATGAGAAGAGCGATGCTAGCGTAGAAGGCGGACCACTGATTGTAGTTGTTGATTCTGACTCCGCACTGATGTAGGCGCGTTTACTTGCGGGTATTGCCTATCGAAGGGTTCATTTACTGCAAAGCGACTAGAGAATGGGGTAAGAAATACGTACGTATACGTGGTGGAACCGATGAAGTATTTCCCTCTGTTCTTGGAGAGGCACACCTGGTACGATGATCGCCCAACTTTTGTACGACTTTTCGATCTGCGCTGAGCGGCGACTTGCTTCCAGACCTAGACGCAGCGAAATACAAACAATCTCCGGTGCCAGCTCCAGCAGTTGCGTTGTAGAGCTCGAAAATGCCAAGGCGGCCGCTGGCAGCATACCCGTGCACAGTCCGACCAAGTACGTCGTCGAAAAAGATTTCGTGTCAATAACATCTTCATTGTTTTCATCTCGGCTATGTGAAAAAGAAGCTATCAGATAAGAACTTCAGCACCTTGTCTGCATTACTTACGATAACAGCAATCCCAGCTGGGCTATACAAAGTAGGACGCTGGTTATGGCCTCGTCACACTCGGTGCCCTGCGAGTATGTTTCTGCCAAGGCTAGAATGGAATCAAAAGAGGGAAACCTCGATCGATCAGACAACTCGGAAATGGCAAGCTCCTGTCTAATGGCGGAGTACGATCTGCGAAAGAATGACTGAAGGGTCAGAGAATGCGTTGACTGACGACACAGCTGCTTGATGAGAGGGCATGGGTCGACAGTCTGGTCCCCGAAGAGGACCACCTTGCTTGATGTGGTCATTGCGGAGAAGGCTTCAAAAATTGGAGAGTTATCGATACCCGAGAACCAAGGCTGGTTTAATCCAGGATCGTCTTTATAAAGGGGGAAGCGTTTGACATAATATGCGAGCATAGGCTGACAACACCGAGATCCTTGGCCACCACACCGCGCCTTCGTCAGTTCTGTCGTCATGGGCAAGAGACATCCAGGAGCAGTCAATGTTTAGTCAAAGTGGAGTCCATCACCGCCATTCCCACGTGAGCGACATGGATCCATCCCGAAGCCAAGCGCAAGATAGTGACCCCCACTGGTTTGTTAGCCCCCAATCTCAAGGCAAGGATCCGAAGCTGAGTGAGATCATCCGTTGATTATACGACCACGGAACGTGTGCTGTAATCCACGCATCGTAGGATTGAGCTAACGAGCGGAGGCCTGATTTGATCCAGGTTACACCCAATTACACAGTACGTAGCTCGTCCAAAATCTAAAAACATTCCGAACCTTTACATGATGATAGATCAACAGGTCTTACAAACTAACATCAGAAAGGTCAACGTATACCTCAAGATAGCTTACCGAGCTTTCTTGGTTTGACTAAGAAGTTTATTCGTATACTCCCATCGTTAGTAGGAGATGCAGAGTCTTAGTCTGAACCAACAGACACGTTCCGCAATTGACACTATCAGACCGATATCCTAGGCCTTTAATTCGTGTAGCTTAATCTACTTCAGACTGTTGACTGTTGACTCCTAATCCCGTATCAATCTTGAGTCATGATCTATTAGACTGGGCCAGAGGAACAATGCAGAATCTTGGCGTGAACCATTGGAGACTTAGATTGTAGTGAACAAATGGCTCATCGAGAAACGAAAGGCGACAGCACCGGTGCCGCCGATATCAGTGGCAACCAAAATATGACCAAAGTATGGCATTCGCGCTGATTCACGCTGACTGATCTTTCGGCTTGCGAATCGGGTGTCAGAATGACTCCTCGTGCAAATCTAAACATAAGAGCACCTGCAATGTTCACCGTATTTAAACTCAAAATCATATGCAAGATGGCGGTGAGGCAGTGCAAAAAAACGTGGAAAAAGATAGCTTTGCAAGAACATGCTCAAAAGATTGGAGTCACTCTGGGTGTAGAAGGAAACTCATTGTTGCCTGCTCCTACCGAAATCCTCCTACAATTTGAATACACACACCGAAGATACATGTTTTCATCGCCGATTTGGACAAGTCTTTGCAAGACCCCATACGTATGGGAAGGTGTGGTCTTCGGGCCACGTCAGTGCCGACGATGGTGACAGGAACGATAACGGCAGGTCTCTGTCTGAAGTGTAGGGGATGCCAGGCGTTCTTGATGCAGCTACGCGATGCTATACGAACAAGCACCATGGCTCACGGGATGTTAGAAGGGCCCGATAGCAGAGATGGATAGGGCAGTTGAGGGCAAGGTTGGAAAAGTGGCTGCCAAGAGATGCCCGTGCGGCGTCTCCGCGTGGCCTTGTGCAGCCAGACGTTGAAGCTGCGGGATGAGTCGGGTATAGAGTGGCGGTTGAGATAACGACAGGGCGGTATGGCGGGTCCCCCATTTGATGAGCCTTAGTCAAACGGGCCGGGTGGATTCGCCGTTTACGGAGGGATAAGACGGCGGACCGGATGCAATTGGTGGGTGTCAGCTGACAAATGGTAGATGTGGGATTATGCAGATATTTGGAAAAGAGAAAATGAGAAAGAAATGGCGAAGCTGTAAGCCCTACATTTGCCCTGCATTTATCCTCCGATCTTTTGGTAATTTGATTAGTCGAACTGCAGTCCGCGATGCGTCATTTAGCCACTACTACTTGCACATACATACATACATACATACATACATGGATGAAACACGAGATATGCTCTTGTGCCACCTTTTAATGTAGCTATTGACTTTGGAGGGTAGGAAGGTGTAGTAGAAAAGAATCCATCAAAATGATAAAGGATGGAAGTAGAGAAGAAACGCTTGAGGCTTGAGGTCGGTTCGGAAGTTACCTTACCTTAACGCGCGTTGCGCCCCAGCCTTAAAGTACCTAAAGTACCTAAAGTACTTTTACTTTACTTTAGCTTACCTTTGCCGTGCGGGACCTTAAGGTATTATTGCCTTAGGGCAGCTTCCCTTGTCGAGTGTACCTTACCTAGGTACCTAAAATCCCTTAGCTAGGTACCTTAGGTTACCTTACATGAACTTAAGGTAGGTACCTTAGTATAAGGTACTTGGGGATATGCGGGCTTCAATACACTCCCCTTATCTTCCCATGTCGCATATTATACCGTATCTGATAATTCGGTGAAGATTTCGATTTTTACCCGTTTTCACTCACACCCTCTATTCTCCGAATGAAAATGAATCGCTTAGCTCTTACTCGAACTCGGTTCTATGTATGCAGTGTGGTAAGCTGAGATATGTGGAATCCCTTGGCTTAATGTATTGTTCAGTCATCTTGCCCTGCATTGAACCCGTAACTTTAAAATTTTCAACTTCCCGGGGCTGCCTCCGTACTCCGAGAGAGAAAGAAAAAGAATTACCCCCCATGCTACTTGCGATCCTTAAGGATCTCTCTGCTGGCAGATCCAGCAGCCACCAACGTATACCCTCAATTTTACAGATCCCATTGGCCGCCAGGTCTAATTTATATTCACCCGTTACGAGAATCTTGCGACTTGATGCAAAAAAGTCTCCGGATCGATACACCAGTCCGTGCCCTTTCATATGTAGTATGAATTCACGATACGAGGTCTATGCCGTCTCGCACGCAATTCAGACCTCGGGATCTCGTAATCAGTAATACTTGCGATGCCCAATACCTGCGTCGACCTTCATCGTGAGACAGGCTTCCGTCCTGCGCTCGAATCTACGTCAACTTGCATAACGTCTCACTGTTCAGTAATGAGCCGTCGTGCATGTAAGCTTATCTACAAAACGGAGTCTTCCATACCTGGCAGGCCTCTGTCCTCGGCTTCAATTCGAAGACAAAGATTCTTACGCGTGTTGCCTAGCTTCTATGCATGTCAGCTGACCCCTCCACTTCGATACCTCTCACCTCTCGCATCCTCGCAAACCTTTGCGATTCTTTGACTAATCGTAGTGACAAGGATGTGGTCAACCCTGTCAGCTTCCGCATCCCTCAAGAATCATAGAACAGGCAACGTGAATCTCAGTCCTGTGCTGTTTTCTCTAGTAAACCCAGTTTCCCCCAATATACCATTCCACTCGACTGCCACTGCTGTCCAACTCTCACATTCCTTCACAGCGAAATGCTCTCTCTGCTGAAGTTTGGTGCTCTCGCCATTTTCTGGCTGCCATTGGCAGCTGTTGGGCTATATGCACTTGGCCTAGCGATATACCGTCTCTTCCTGAGTCCTCTGGCAAAATTCCCTGGTCCTAAACTTGCCGCCTTGACTCGGAAATATGAGTCTTACTATGAAGCGGTTCAGAACTATGAATACCTCTGGAAAATCAAACAGATGCACGAGCAATACGGTGAGCTTCTTGAGCACTTTGGGAGAATACTTGACTTACTGTCTCTGCTTCCGTTCAGGTCCCATCGTTCGCATCAGTCCGCACGAAATCCACGTGAATGATATCGAGTTCTTTGATCGTTTGAACAGCTTCCAGGGAAAATGGAACAAAGATCCCTTCACGGCTCATCAATTCGCTAATCCCGGATCTATCGTGGGAACACTTGACCATGATGTTCATCGGAAACGACGAATGGCCATTCTACCATTCTTTTCAAAGCAGAAGGTCTACGCTCTAGAACCTGTTATCACAGCCACGATCGACAAGCTATGCGAGAAGGTCCAGGACTACTGTAAAAGCGGAGAGGTCATGCCACTCCGTAATGCATTCCACTGCTTCGCGGCGGATGTCGTTGGCGAATACTGTTTCGCCGAAAGTGGGGGCCTTCTAGATAAACCCAACTTTGCCTTTGCCAACATGGACCACCACCAGCAGGGTCTGAAATCCGGTCTGAGAGCAAGGTACTTGCCTTCATGGTATATGCCTGCAGTCCGAGGAGCTCCCCAATGGATACGGCAGAGTGTCGATCCCGCTGCCAAACATTTCGAGGTCTGGCATCGAGTAAGTC
Source organism: Evernia prunastri (assembly GCA_003184365.1). Lineage (NCBI taxonomy): Eukaryota > Fungi > Ascomycota > Lecanoromycetes > Lecanorales > Parmeliaceae > Evernia > Evernia prunastri. The sequence goes on from NKYR01000048.1 coordinate 120,501, forward strand.
CTGCCACGAACGAGCATCACGCACCCTACGCTCAGTTCAGACTAACCCGGTTAATAGGAAGTAGACGGCCCAGTTCGTCGGATGGAGGACAGGAAAAACGAGGAGTTCTTCGAGAAAGCAGGTCACCGAACCATTTTCCATGAGCTAATCAACAGCCCTCACCTACCTCCAGCGGAGAAGGAAACCATTCGCGTGATCCAAGAAGCTGGTGCCCTGGTTGGCGCTGGAGGCGAAAGCACAACACAAGCACTGAATACCATGGCATATTGTCTGATATCAAGCCCGGATAAACTTGCCAGGCTGCGGGAGGAGCTGCGCCCTCTGATGCCGAACAAAGATTCTCCGGTGCCTCCTCTACGCCAACTAGAACAGCTTCCCTACTTGGTATGTCATTTTTGCTGTCGTGGTGCGTGTGAATTGACAGAAGGCTAACCGAGTCCGTTGCCACTAGACTGGTTGCGTCAAGGAGGGCCTGAGGTACGTCATCTCACCTGTAATCTACAGTGCCACTGGGCCCAAGCTGATCCACCGCCCAAAGGCTACGTACCGGTAAAATTGCTCGACATCAACGCCTTCCCCGCGACCGTCCGCTTTACTTCAACGAATGGGAAATTCCAGCCGGAGTAAGCATATCCCTGAATGATGCCACCCGTCTCATGAATAAAATAAAACTTGCTCCTAACGACCGCAGACCATAATCAGCATGACCCCCATCTTCCACCAAACCGAACCGGACGTGTTCCCCAACCCGCACGCCTTCCTCCCAGAGCGCTGGACAGACGCAAATGAACAACAACGCATCCGCATGGAACGCCACTTCGTGCCCTACTCCAAAGGTGCCCGCCAATGCGCCGGCCTCAAGTGAGTCTACCCTCCCCCTTACTCATATCCCCCCTTCAACAACAAACCCACCACCTCCCCAGACACCCTCCAAGTCAACCCACTTAACCCCACTCCACCCCACCCATCCCCCATCCCCCATCCCCAATGCCCACAATCCCAAGCTAACACCCACCCCTCTCCAAAACCACAGCCTCGCCAACGCCGAACTCTACATGTGCATCCCCGCCCTGCTCACCCGGTTCGACTTTGAATTCTTCGAGACGGACGAGTGGGACATCGACATGGCCGTCGACTCGCACCACCACTCCCCGCGCGCCGACACCAAGGGCGTGCGCGTCTTCGCGAAGCCGTCGACGTTCTAGAATAAAGGTGGGGGGCGAAGTGGGCGCATCGGATTTTTTGAAAAGGAGAAATAACAGAAGAAGAAAAAAGGGCGTTTATGACAGGATAAGTAGGTCGAAGAGGGTAGATAGTGACTATTTGAGTGTCGATACGAAGGGACTTGACGAAAATTGATCCAGCAGCGCGTCTATTTTTCCCTAGCTAGATAAATATAAAACTCACTTGGAATCCCGCGTTCGAGATGTAATAGAAGCCAACGCGCGATATCGCACAACAGTGTCAAACATATATACATCCCACATCCCACATCCCCGTTCCTTCCAATATCAACAACACCATCATCCACTGCCCACTGCCCACTGCCCACTCCCCAACTCCCAACCCAGCCCGTCCCCAACCGTCCCCAACCACGCCACAACCCACGCAACCCACGCAATTCTAATCTACCCCATCAGCCAGACCAAGCTCTCAATGCTAAGTACGAACCAACAGGCCCGAAAGCTAAATAACATCCCAGCCAAGCAACTCCCACCCCGCTCAAAACAAGAAGATGCTAACGCGCTCTTTCGTGGAAAATGTAGACAGGTTTCTTGAGACGAGGTTCTTGGGATGGGGGACGCTTGGGACGGGGGACACTTTCTGGGGCAATGCGTTTGGGATTTTGTGTGGATTTGAGTAGGATTAGTGGTGCTGGGCAGGTTAGGGGTTGCGTCAGAGGACGGGGTTGAGAGTGTATGGGTGGATGGAGTGAGGAAGTGTTTGTTGCATGAGCGGGATTTATTCAAAATTCCGCCTTCAATCTCGAACGTATCTTTGGCCCTACAACGTAGGACACATATATCAGAACAATAGCTTCTCAACCCCCAAAAATGTATCTGACTATCACAGCGCACGAGGAGTCCCAAGAAGCCGAAGCGTATAAGTCGTTGGCAACGTGAGATGTCCCGTGACCTCTCTTCTCAGACGATCCCCATGATTCCCTTCCTCCTCCCTCGCGCCCGGCCACCTCTCCTGCTCTTCTCCTCTCCTATGTCTCACGCCCCACGCCCCATGCCCCACGTCGTACGCCCCAGTCCTCGTGGCTGGTGCATCACGGTAGCGTGTCGTCTCGTCTTTGGTTTTAGTATAGCCTCGCTTTTCCATCGTCACCTCCATCATCACATCATTATGTTATATCACCGCATCTTCACATCATCATCATCATCGTCACCATCACATCGTATAATCGCATCATCTCATCATCACCAACATCAGCCATCAGTACTGCTCCAGCAACTTCAGAAACCCCTCCTGCAACCGCAGCAGACGCAGTTCATCCAGCATATCCATACCCAGAAGCATGAAGATATTCTGGCTCCGGAACTCGCCATCGTCATCGAATGTTCCGACACCATCTTCACTGTCGCCTCCACCGCTAGCAGAGTCACTCTGGTCATCATCTGTCTCTCCATCTTGAGCATTAACCTTATTCGTCGCTTCGAGGCCACCTTCGCCGTCATCTGCTGGCTTTAGATCTACCATTTCTCCTTCCTCCAAATTTCCGATCATCTCGCTCTTCTCCCCTGCATCGTTGGCGCCATTCCTATCGTTTTCCCCCCCGTGGTTTTCGGCGGTGGAAATGGCCTCCAGTCCAAACACATCATCTTCTTTAGCTTTTGTATCTTCTCTATCTTCCTCTCCGCCATCACTGACCGAAGTGGCGCTAGACTTGCAAGACTCGCTGGTGTTGCTTCGGTCGCTGTGTCCGTCATCGCTACCAATCACGCTACCGAGGAGTGTCTGAGTATCCTTGTCGTCTCCGCATTTGGTGGGACTTGAGGCTATCATTCTTATGCCTGATTTCTGAGAGGAATAATAATTTCCAAGGGGACTTGAAATCTTGTTAGATCGCAACGGGTCTGGCAGTGCGAATGGAGGCCGCGATGATGATGTCAGCGTGACTTTTGCAGATATCCCAGTCCCTTCACTATCCATGTGCATATTCTTGGGTCCGAGAACCAACCGGTCAGCTGGCTTCTCTGCGTTGACCTGTATATCTGGATAATTCGCTGGAGAAGGAACGTCGGGTATGGTGGTGCGAGTTGACGTTTCCGATACAGGAGAATTCTCGGTCCCCAGTCCAGGAGGCTTCTTATCTTTGTTGGCTGATAACAACTTATCCTTCTCTTTGCGCACGCGATGATGCTTAGAAGTACGAGAGTTCTGAGTAGGATATACACTAATCTGAGGTCCCGGCGTGGATGGAGTGGTAGCGGAGGATCCCAACCCCTCTTTTGATGACATAGCACCTTGTTCAGTTGCTTTTGCCATTGGCGGGGAAACAGGCTCGACTACCGGATCATCCTCATGCTCCTTCTCATTCTGGAGGGTATCCACAACCCAGCGAGCAATCTTGCCCTGACTCATTCGGAGCTGGTCGAGAGATACACCGCGATACCAGACCGCAAGAGCAATGTTCTCCCAGATTTTCAGCTCTTCTTTTATCATGGCTTTATCTGTACAATGATTCGCTTTCTGCCTCGCCTTTTCTGCTTCGATTAGTGCGGCTTTCCGCGCTGGAACGTCCAACAATGTCAATGTGGGTTGGTTGGACGCAACCTCATTGATTTGATCCGGTCTAGTCGTCTCCTCATTGGGCAGAGCACCCTGAAGCTCTACGGTGGCGTCAACTGGCGGCATCTCCTGTGGCTGCGCGGGCGCCACGGTGAGTCGAGTTGAGTATACATCTTCTGGCCGCTTCTTTTCCGTGGCTTCGGAATGCTCAACCTCTCCCATTCCCCGATTGCTTCGTGAGCCCATTGCTAGCTCCGACTCTTCTCCAATAGCATGCTGCGCGTGGCCATGCTGTTGTATCTCAACTTCAGCCAATACCTCTGCTACGTCTTCTATGGCATCTTCGAGGACGTGACCGAACTTGGCTATTCTTCTCAACCCTTTCCCGGCCGCATTGCAGCCAAAACAAAGCAGCTTCCGCCCCCATCCCATGGTGGTTGACTTTGAGGGAGCTTTAACCTTGGGGTCTGCGTTAGTCACAGGCTTGATGCTTAGCTCTTCGGTTTCCACATCGCACGATTTGGAGGACTCTCCAGATCCTTGATCATGCGGTGGTACCTTGGACGAGCTCTCTGAGACATTCGCCATGCCATGGGATAAAGTGTGGTCCAACGTTGCGGCCTCTTGATCAGCTCGCTTGATACGCGCAGTCGTTGTAACAGGGTTTGAAATAACATCATCGTTCTCAGTGGCATCGGTCTCGGGGTCCCCTTCACCAACCTCGCTGTTTGTATCCCTGTTGATATCGCAGTCGCTGTCAGCAGCATCTCTACTTGAAGTACTTGAGACAGAATCCATGTCTATCTCCATATCTCCCCAATCAGGCTCAGTAACCTTTTCGATTTGGTAGACGATATGGGACAAGATGTTCGTAGTAAGGAAAGGGCTGCTAGCAGCAAGGTCGAGGTCTCTCATCACCAAAGACCGACGTGTCAACTGGGCCTCTTGCTTGGGCAGAGTGCCAAATGTGGTCGCTTGATCGGAACCACCGGTGTGTCGCTCGATCTCCTTTTCCATGAAATGGGCGTACAGGGCACGATAGCTTGCGAGCTCAGCCGGAGAACTCTCTTCGTAACCGGCATCATCCTCTGTCTTCCCTGCTCGGATATCGTAAAGATAAAAGTAGGGTACCCAGTCACGCATCAGCCATAGAGGATACTGGGCGCAGCCGATTTCTCGCGATACGAACGCAACTCCGTCCCAGTCGATCAAGCCACGCAACGTACCGTCCTCCGCCACCAAGACGTTCTGGATATCCAGATCAGGATGAGTGAGAACGAATCGTTTGCCGTGGTCGTCATGATTGGCGAAAGCCAAATCGATGAACATGCGGAGAGCTTTGTAACATCCTTTGGTGTATACATCGCTCTTACAGTAGGCGTCAGATCGATCTAAGTCGAACAGGAACGCCGATATGGGAGAATCAAATGGACCCTTCTCGCAGAAGATATCTTCATCGTCATCGTCGTCATCTTCGTGCTTATCGTCCTTTTTGCTCTCCTTCCCGTCATCGACGTCATTCTTATTCTCCGCGCCCTGAAGTTCTTCGTGGTCGTGGTTGTTGGTATTATTTTGCCCAACGTCCGACATACCGCCAGATGATGCCCCTCGTTTGTACATAGACACTACATCCACAACTTTTGCACCGCGGAGACCAATAGATTTACCGGTAGAATCAAACTCTAACGCACCGCCCCGGTCGAGAGTGAACCTATTGAGCTGCGTCATAGCCTCGGCAAGGCTTTGAAGGGCGTTGACCCGGAAATGCTCAAGACGGGCTTTGGGGATCTCATCGTCGAACCACCCTTGATAAAGCGGCTTCCCGTCTATACGCTCCATGAGGATGAATGGGGTGTTTAGGTCATTGCATGCCGATGCGTCGAAGGCGTAGACTGCTGGGACTGGTATGGTTGTCGAGCTCTTGAGGAGTTGCATGGTTCGTGCTTCCGAGGTCAATGCGGCAGCAGCAACGGAATCGAAGCGATGGCCATTGGCCGAGATCTTGAGCATCCATTTGACGCCATCGTCGAATTCGAGGGTGAAAACAATGTGGAATGATCCGCATAGTGGAAAACCAACAACGTTACAGGCAAGCATGCCAGAGTCGCAGATACGGTCCGAGGACACGATGGGTGTGGTATGATGGCCGAAATGACGTATCTTCGAGGCATAGGTAGGTATGGCACCGATGTTCATATTTCTGAGTATACCGCCGAACCTATGCATCTGCGATGCGTCCAGACCCAACTTCTGGATCTGATCAACTTGCTGATCTGCACCTGCTATGGCTTGGCTGGTGGGACTGCAGCCGAAGGCAGCCATGATTGTGAACGAGGAATATCGGAGTGCTGAATTATGGTCAACAGTCAGCACCTGCTGCGACCTCTGGTGCTGAAGAACTAACCAGAAGAGTCTATAAAAGCTTGGACATGCGTTCACCGAATATGAATACTAGGATTCAGGCGGAGTTTGATGTTGTGAATGGAAAATTTTGTTTGATGGAAGGTGGTAGAAACTTGGTAAGTCCAACTACCCTCTTGTCTGCCGGAGTCTGTTTTAAATGATGGAAGATAAGGACCCCACCTAATCACGACTTAATCTGCTTGCAACTCTCCGAGCAGTCCGTATAGAGGGGATATGTGAGAATTCAGAGTTATAGTGGGACAGATGAATGTCACTTGGTTCACCAGTCAAGGTTTGGTAGTGGCGTGGTAGAAAGATGGCGTGTCGGCTGGAGCAGGAGCCTAAATAGGTAAGGAAGCTGAGGCTACGCGTGGTGTTTGGGTGTTGACATTGAGTGTGTCAAATTTTTCTAAGCCTCTAGCAAAGGCGCCACCCCGAAAACACAACTTAAGATTGACACTCGACTCTCCGAGGCTGACGAAAGCGCCATGTAAATATATAAACAAGATCGACATTGGCACTAGGTTGCAAACACAGGCTTTTGGTAAACACAAGATCTTGGCGAGGCTTATATTGTGTCTCCTGCTACAAGAGCACACCTTCTGACCTTCAACCTTCTACCATCACCTTTGGAGAGGCCTTTGTTTTAGGACCAAGTCCATCGTGAAGGTTGCTGCCCCCCTGAAGGCATCAGTTCGTGCCACTGGACACCTCGAAGCATCTTTCAAACCCGCTTTCTGTGATCCTGTCTCAACTAAGGACCTTCAACAGAAAACACATCAAGGCTTGTTTCACCTGAATGATCTCGGAAAGCATCTATACTGACAATAATGTAGCTCAAAAGACATCGATCAAGACCCATAGTCCTTCAAAGAAGGTCCAGGCACATTGTGGTATGGTATATCCTTCAGAACAACTCCACCGCATGCTGACAGTCATAATTGTAGACCAAAAGCAATGGGAGGCAGCCATCACTGGTAAGATTACGAACTTGTTGAGGCTCGAATGATATCTAAGCTCTCCAAGCTGGTGCGGCAGTACCAACATCCAGCGCTGCGTGGAACTCCAACACCAGTACCAATGCCGGATTCACCCACATCACCACTCGAGAAGACCGGGCGGTTGCATAGAGTGCATGGAGGATTGGGACCGGAGAGAGAGAGCTCAGAGAGAGCTTGAGCGGGTGAAGAAGATGGATAGAAAGGCGAGAGACTCACGCAACGGGGAATGCGTCAACGGAAGGGACGGCAAACAGACAGCCGCAATCACCAAGCCGGAGAAAAGCCGACAGACACAAAATCCCGTAGTGCAGAAGCCTGGAAGGTGGCCAAGAAAGCAAAGGCAGCCGATGACCGGGGTGCCCTTGGCTGAAGCTGCTCCAGAGACTCTCAGGGAAGACGAAGAAAAACCGAGGGGCAAAGGCAAAACACAAGGCTTAACTCTGTATAAAGCCAAGAAAAAGTGGACGGACTCGAGGAAGGAATAGAGATCGACGGCTTGCAAGAATCGATCTTGGTATGTTCAACCACGTTCCCTAGATCCACTAAGGGCTGACTGGTTGCGATACTAGAGGCAACCCTAAGAAATTGAAATCAATATGTGGGGCAAAGAACGGTGGTCCAGGCGCTCGGCTTGGACAGTCTTGCTTTCAAGTGTGTTCAACGAGGGATGACGTGTTTCCTTCTGTCTAAGGAAGGCACCTAACGGTATTACACATCCCCTCTCTTTTCATGCATGCATCCCCTTGCTATCCCTGACGGGCCCTATCTTCACAGCGGTGGAAGTCAGCATCATTTCATTAGGCGAATTTAAGGTGACACGAACTCATAAAACGAGCGTTGAGGCTTCGAGCATGCAGAGCACCCCATCGTGTACAATAGATAGAATACCAGCACAAAAACATGCACTTAAAAAGGCTTTGATATCTTGAAACCAGAGATTAAATAGCATGAATCCATTGAAACAGATGCAGCTGTCCGAGTCTGCCACAAGTCGACGATGCGGTCTCACAAAGCCCACTGAATTAGGATGTCGACCCCGCACCAACGGGAAAGCCCCAAAGAAACATAATAACCCTCTTGTTCTAGGCGGTCATACTCAATTGAAACTAATCGTGATACATTTGGTGATGAGAAGACGATCACTCGATACAACTGTATATGTTGTGGGATGGAGGAGGTCCAAAGTGCAAATTGGCTCCTAGCCGCGCCAAGATTGAAGAAAACTTCAAGTCACGTGATCGCAGACTCTGCTTTGATCCTGATCTTCACAGAGCATCAACGACTTTGTCAAAAACCCTCAATGTACAGCTTTCTTAGAAGAATAAGTACTACCCTGAAGGAATTTCTACTAGGGTGATAATGGGCTGGAGAAGAAGATTACCTAATAGATCAGTGAGCAGCTGGTAAGGATACCCTAGAATTCAGACATGCATCTGCTAAGATTTCACAAAAACACACTTGGAATGATACCTATCGCTATAGATTTCCTGGAACAGGTGTATAAAACTCCTTTACTACCTGAAGATCCGTATCGTATTCACATGTCCGAACAGTGCGTTGAAGTCAACCGACAGCTCCCGATTTCCCATCCAATCGCGAATCCCTGTATATCCATCATCATGCCCGCGCCCCATTTCCATTCGCTCCACCTTCTACCGTTCCCTTCTTCGACAAAAATACACTATTCACATCGTCTGATTTAGCAACCCGAAGAAGCCTTCTCTAAGTCGCTGCATGCGTCGCTGGTCAAGCTCATCCCTCTCAAGCGCGATGCAGACATCCATGAGATCGAAAGCTCCTGTGTCCTCTTGCTTGGTCTCTTTTACATTCGGATCAAGTGCAACTTGTGGTGCTTCATCTGGCGCCTCCTCATCAGAGGTCGTCCCTGCAGTATTTGTTGCAAGATGATCGATCTCCTCTGGTAGAGAAGATTCTGATGGCTGCAGTGTGCAGGCTTGGTCCGTCGGCTCAACTTTGCTTTCGCCATCATTTGGACGCTCAATATCTTCGAGATCCTCAGTCCCGTCTCGAGTCTCACTACCAATTCCGCATCCATCCTCGGGACATTCTTCATCTCCGGAGTCGGTTCCTAAATTGCCACCTTTAATATTGTTGTCGCCTTCGCGGCATTCTACCATGCCATCTAAACGGCCATGTGCAGTATCCAAGCTCGTGTCAGAGAAGACTGGGTCCTGCAGTGTCTGAACGGTCCAGTGAGCCACGGCGACTTGTTGGTCCGCCGTCAAACGGAGTTTGTGTTCTTGGACCATATGAGCAAATCTGCTACAGATAAATCGCTTTTCGACTCTTGTGAGCTGTCTGGACCCGCTTGTCACCTGTTGATTCAACGAGGCTTCCTCTTCGCCGCTTTTGGAAGACTCGGAGTCTTTCATCTCCTTGCCATGTAACATCTGTTTCAACTGCAAGAGCTTTGCCTGCAAGCCTTTTAGGGCATCGAGTCCCCCATTACGTACCACCTCCACCTTAGATTCGACTTTGGCCTTGCTATTACAGTCCTCGCCACAGTGCAAGTAGTGAGCCACCCTCCGCAATTTCTTCTCGGTCCAGCCACAGAGAGCCTTGGCAGCTTTGGTGGGCCCAGAAGGGGGGTTTGAGGCGCCATTTGCCATAAGGTCACTTTCCACCGGCTTTTTATGGAGGTGCTTTGCTCCTCGTCGCAGCTTCTTCTGGAGCCATCCGCACACACGAGCCACTCTAGACCTACGAGCTTCCTTCGTCAGATTGACTGTGCTTGGATCTTGAGCCTCATCATTGGATTCTGGTGTCTTTGTAGCAGCTGGAGAAACGTTCTTAAGTTCTGCCGGATCTTGAGCAGTGTCATATCCTGCGTTGCGGACCGATGACATGGCCGTAAGCTTTTCGATCTCATCCATCAACTCGTCTATTGATAGGCTCACTATATTTGCTGCATTTTCTTCGGAGCCGCCATTGTGTATGGATGGCTCCACCCCCACCACATCAATATTACTCAACTCGGTCGGCTCGGTGTCTTCATCTTCGTTACCAGTTTTGTCGCTCTCAACAAGCTCTTCGGAGCCTGCCGCTGATGCCTCATCCTGCCACTGCGCAGCTGTGAGCTCTTCGATCTCCTCGAATAGATGCATCATCAGTCTCCGCATCTCAAACGGTGCAATTGCCGCAAGATGCAGGGTAGAAGTAACCAGAGATCTTCGTGTAATGTCTGCTGCTTCCTTGCGTGACTTTCGAACCCAAGTAGCGTGCCGACTACTCTTAGCCATGTTCATTCGATCACCTATTGAGAGGTAAGACTCCATAAACCGAGCGTACATCGCGCGGTAAGAGGCGAGTTGGGCTGGTGAGTCGGCAACATAGCCTTCCTTTGGTGCGTCGGCTTCTACATCATAGGCGTAATTTCCGGGGTCGTAATCTTGTGTCAAGAACTTCGGTAACGATTGAGGTCCAATACAATGGGGTACCGCAGCAATCCCGTCCCAGTCAATGATACCAGCAATGGATCCATCGTCATTGACGAGTATGTTCTGGTTGTCAAGGTCAGGATGAGCCAGGACAAATGACCTCCCCTGGACGGTGCTTGCATCGCTGAGACTCCACGCAATCCACAGGCGCAAAAGCTTGTAAGCACCTTTCTCGACTTCACCGCGCTCGCGTTTGCCCTTGCGCGTGTCGAGCAAAGACAGCAAATAATCTTTTTGGTCACTGAACGGTCCAGTCTGGCAGAAGGCCATCGTGTTGTCATAGTCCGGCAAGCGCATGTTTGCATACTGTGCGACGATATTCGAACTACCAATACCCACAACATTGCCTCTGTCTTCGAATTGAAGCGAACCGCCTTGACTAAACGTCAAAGAATTGAGTTGCGCCATCGCTTCCGCTATCCCATGTAGGGATCGGATGCGGATCTGCTCCCGCATGGCTTATGACACACTCTGATTAAACCACACATCAAACAGAGGCTTTCCGTGTATCAATTCCATGAGTATGAGCGGACACCCAAGCTCATTCTCGAGCGAGGTATCAAACGCATAGACCTCTGGAAGCGGAATCGTCGTCTCGCGTCTGATCAGGCGCATTGTGAAGGCCTCAGACTTCAACGCCTCACTTGCAGGTGCATTCCAGCACTGGTGGTGCCCGTTGGCCGGAACTTTTAGAATCCACATAGTTCCATCAGCGAACAATACTGTGAACACGGCATTGTAAGAACCACACGTGATGCGGGATAGGAGTCTGCATCCGACTGGTTGAGGGGTAGTCGGCACGTCGATGATGCCTGTGGAAGCATGGCCGGAGTAGCGGACTGCAGAGGCAAAGGACGGAATGCTGTCTCGCTTCAAAGTCCGCAGTACAGTTGCGAACCTAGTTCTATCGAAAGCATCTTGTTCTGAGGAGTCCATCTTTGTCACTTGGGAAAGTCTAAATGGTTGGAATCGATAACGTGGAGAAGTGAGCCCGTTGAGGTCACCTAGAACGATCGGTACGACTTCGAGACTGAATTGTGGGTCGCAGATTCAGTAATCGGCGGAGAAATATTGGTTTTTCCGAGATTCCAAGACGAGTCAGGTGTTATGTGAAGGGCGTCAACAGAAAAAGCACCCTAGTTGATGAATAACGAATTCTGTGTGTTGAAGGCCGGAAGGCTTGAGGTGTGTCAAATAAGGGTTCACGACCAAGAGGATCATACCAACAATAGTCTCGATGCCTGCGTGGTATGGAGGCCGGATTACCCGTTTCCACTATTGATCTCATAGCTAGTGTTTGGCTTATTAGGTATTATTTGCTGCGGTTGAGGTGTGTTTGCGATTCAGTTCCGAATAGGTGTTAAAGCAGTGATAAGATAGGAGGAAGAGAAGCCAGGATTTCGAAAGCGCTGAAATATACGCTGGAGCGACACAACACTCTCCCAATGATTTCGAGTGCAGATAAGCAGTGTTGACGCAAGCTCCTCGTGAGCTTACCTATCTTTATCTTTATTTATAATTGCATTTACAACAATGCATACCTCTCTCGTTCTCCACCTGTGTCTTGGTAGCTTCAACGCTGCTAACCACTAGTCGATGACTGTGCATTCCACTCAACGGTTTACGCAGAGCGGAAGCAAGAAGTTCTAGAATGCTAATCGAAGAGGATCTGGCAGCGTGTTTCCTTTCTATGGCTGGTACCTTCCATTCATTCCATGCATATTCCCATCATTGTTGTCCATGATTGCATTCATGTAGCTAGCCACAAGATGGCTGATGGCCCCATGGCTGGATTTACCATCCGCAGGGTCTCCGGGTTCATCATTATTTGAGTTTCTGAGTCCGAAAGGAGGCCAAAGAGGGTAGCTGGGAGTTGACAACAAGAGGCGGGCACTAAGAGCGAGGAGGCTTTGGGTGTACTCTTCAGAGGAGTGGACCACTAACGATCGCGGGGTTCCTCCTCTTCTGCATACAGGAACTTGTCACGGCAGAAAATAGGTAAGGAATCTTGGGAATTGCAGAGCAGAAACGTCAGTACCCTGGAAGGCTACCAATACTCACAGGAGTCTGTTTTGACACTGGCTCTGGTTGAGCCAATTCAGCAGGTAGTGTTGTGGGATCGTGTTTAGTAGTGGTCTGTTTGAGTCACCAACCCGAGGTATATTGTCATTCTGTTACCAATATTGGGATGATTGCTACAGGTTGATGCTCTAGTAGAACCTCGGAATTATTCCGAAGAATGCCTCTGCCCACCCATGTTTGACAGAAGGTATTGAAGTACCCTTCTAAATCTAAGCTCGATCAAGCGCTAGCGCAGCGCGCACCTACCTCAGCCATAAACAGTAAGCGCCCAGGCATCCACCATCCTTCGACCTTCTTCATCGAAATCCATCTTGTAAGCACCAAATAAATTTGCCTAAACAGCATCCTATCGCCCTCTCACCTGTAATAACTCTAGACACCGTCTGTACTTTGGGAGAAAGGTAGACTTGGGTTAGGGTGAGGACGCGGTCGCGGCAAGGCTGTGGGATTTTATAACAATCAAGCCAACAGCGTCAACTCAGACGGCCTCCGCGCGCGTTACTTGTAATCCCAACTTGGTTCTCGTTAGTTGCGATCCCAATTATGGAGGTACTTGGTGGTGTAGCGTCTGTCATCGCCGTCGTCACTCTCGCCCTACAGTCCACCAAGGCCATCTTCGAGGTCGTGAGCAGCATTAGCCATGGCTCTGATGACATCGAAAGGCTAGCCAGAGCCACCAGTAACCTCGAAAAGCTTCTCAGGCTCATTGAACGACTTGCAAAACACGCGGAGAGCACTAACATTGTGGCTGAGGGGAAGCTTCTGGAGCAGCTGACGCCGCTCGTTGACCAATGCGCCTGCGCCCTGCGTGAGATCCTTCCGAAGCTCACTCCATTGCAGAAAGACTCTGAAGATCGCCGATGGAAGAAAGCCAAGAAGTCTGCGCGAGTATACTTTGATACTAAAGGAGTTGCTGAGATATGGAACACCGTGAATCACTACGTGGAACTCCTGGGATCCTGTCTAGGTAACGCCTCAGTGTAAGCATCATTACTTGATTATAGCGTCCAATTTCGTCCGGCTAACACGTAGCACATTCTAGCGATGTTGGACTCTACAATGCGCAGAAACTTGATACTCTCCGCGAAGAGCTTTCAGCAGCTTCCCATGACAACCTGTCTCAGTTTTCCAATATTGAAGGCATTCTCAGAGATCAGAGAGCCCTAATTGAAGCAGGCTTGGATGCCCTCAAAGCCGATTACCACCAAGACTCACTCGACGCTAGGGATGCCGCGACTACTCAGATCCAAGGTATTGCCGAGCTAAAGACAGCGCAAAAAAGATACGAAAGGTCTGCCACAATCGGATACGAAAGGATTGCCGATCTTCAAGCGAACGTGCAGGACGTGAGAGAACTTACCAACGATAGAAGCCATCAAGCTACACTGTCAGAGGTATCTATGAAAGAGGTAGCAGAGGGTATCTCAGCATTTACAAACTCAGTATCCAGGTCAAGTGAAGAAGTCATGCAAAAGCTTCACAGTATCTCAGACCGCCTAGAAGCTTGCCCCAGCATGGCAATGGAGCAATTGACGACTCTCAAGAGCCTTGTCGATATGTCGAATGGTATGCAGCTTGGGACGCGCGCTGGATGTCGAGACCCGCCGGAGAACACAATAGAAGAGGCACTCCCTGCTAAAAATGCCAGTAGCAAGGATTCGAGAATGACTTGCGATCCAGAAATTTACAAGATTCTAGCTAGAATCGGCCATCTCGCTGACACGACGACCGCATACAGATACTCAAAGGACGCACAATTATTGATTGAAGACGTCGGCAGGCTGTTGGGCTTGATGAAGCAGCACCTCAGCGCTGAAAGCCCAAGCCGTGATGAATTGCCAAGAAAACGCAAAATCCTTTGCGACTTTCAATACGCTCAGCTTGAGACGAAGCTGCAACTGGTGGAAGAATTGGCAAAGACAAAGCGTGTACTGACCGCTTCTCAGTGGGTTCGAATATCCAATCAGGGTCAATATCGCTAATGAAAACATCATCCGCATACTGACTATAGCCTAGATTTAAATCAGAATCCCGAGGGCGACAAGTCAGAGATGTTGTTCCACTCCAATCCCCAAAATAGTCTCTCTGAGAGGAAACGGCGGAGACGAGTCTCAAATGCCGTTTCACAAAGCACCGCAGGATCTTGGGAACTGAGAAACGGCAGGCTCGATGCCATCTTCAAGAGAATGCTGCTCCCAGAGACCGAAGACAATGACACAGAAAGTGCTGACGAAGCCTTCGCTACGAAGGTGGTCATCACACCCGCATCAGCTCCAATTTCGAGGTCTCAGATCGTTATCGATGTCGCCTCGAGGATGTATCGAAATCGCGTCACCTATTTCACGCCGACGCTAACTTTTCGTGCTATGATTCCAAATGATTCCGAAGTCTTTCGCGTCGTGAAGGGCGGATCGGTCAAAAGACTCAAGAAATTGCTCAGCAGCGGAGCGGCGTCACTTGGAGATTGCGATGAAAAGGGGAGATCTTTACTCAATGTGTGTCTCTGAAAGACGTAGGTGATACTTCGTAAAAATACACTAATTGCAGCAAGTTTGCACTACAAAGAAGTAGGCTCGAAATGACCAAGTTCTTAATACAATCAGGCGCAGACGTTGACCCGCTGGAGCCAGATGGTCATAGTCTGGACGTTTATGTGTGAGGCACACATTTCCTCTGGCAGACCTCTGAGAAACTCGTTCCAAGGTTGAACGCACTCTCTAATGGGTTTACAGGAAACCTTTGGATATGGTTGGACCGTATATCGATTACGAGGATCGCAGGGCTGTTGAGGATCTCGAAAGGGTGGAAGGATGTTACAAGCTACTCGTAGACGCCGGCTCAGATCTTTCATCAGTGATGTTATATCTTGAAGACATTGTTTTGCTATCTGCTTTCTCGCTTGCACTTGACTGTGCAGTGCTTTGCGGAACCCTTGGCGGAGACTCCAACTTCATACCTCGGCCCGCAAAATTTTGGTGAGGATCGTATCTCATGCAAGCAAAATGATATTAATCCAAATATCACAATGTAGACGTCCCAGCAGTTATTTCATCTTTCTAAATAGACATTATTGAGATTATCCGAGCGATGTAGTACAAGCATATAGAGAAAATTCGCTCATCACATTTATAGACTATATCGTCGCTATAAGTAAACGCAAGATTTCTCTTAAAAGTCTTATAAAGAGTTTAGCGAAGAAGAGACACGTACATATTCTACGAAATAACTCTTTTGAAGCTCCGCATATAGATATATCTACTATATCTGCTGCTTTTAGGCTAAGACTTCTTATATCGACTCGTAAATAGATAATATCGACGATATTATCATTAAGACTTAATAAATGGAAGTCTTCTTAGAAATCTCGTCGTCAGTCAATTACTGATTCTCTTCTTGATCTCGTACGATCGAGTTCGTCGCTTAATCTATCTAAGTTTTTATAACGGGGTCTAGGCATGCGTGACTTAGCAACTCGTACATTGGTTACTAGATAGACTAAATCCTGAGGAACCCAAGTGGGAATCCTCAGAGGCAGCATATTTAGCAGGGGAGAGTGCACTCCCATGCCAAGCAAACTTACTATGCGACTGCTATAGCCGCACAGCTGCACCAGAGGGATAGTCTCCCGGATCTGGCCTAGATGTATGTTAGATTCCTGGACTTCTGACAGGCCGCCTCATGCCTAGAGACCTCATGGCCCTTACAGTNCTGAATCCTGAGGAACCCAAGTGGGAATTCTCAGAGGCAGCATATTTAGCAGGGGAGAGTGCACCCCCATGCCAAGCAAACTTACTATGCAACTGCTATAGCCGCACAGCTGCACCAGAGGGATAGTCTCCCGGATCTGGCCTAGATGTATGTTAGATTCCTGGACTTCTGACAGGCCGCCTCATGCCTAGAGACCTCATGGCCCTTACAGTCTTTAAATAGTATAACTTCATCTTTTTTGATTAGCAGACGACTCTTAGAGTTCTTCTTCAGTCAATTGATATTCAGTGAATTAAAAAACTCATCTTTTCGCTCTTTTTAATTTCTTTTCACTGTTAAATAATCTTCATTAAGAATAGAATAAAGAGAGTGTTTTAGATCGAGATGTGAAAGAAGAAGAAGACGAAGAAGAAGACGACGATTTCGTACAAAATCAAGACGGAATCGTTTTGAAAGAGCGATAAGATTACGTTTAACATCGAGATTTAAAAGTATATTCTTAATGACGCTATTTCACTATTTATACAGTTAGTTGATTAGAATAAGAATACTCGTCAGCATACTATAGAAAAGGGATATATAATATATCATAGAGTCTCACTCGTTACGACTCTCTTATACAGTCCTCTTACTATATTTAAATAGAATTATTTCAATATCAAGTCGATTTCGATCGATTGCCGCGAGAAATGAGATACAATTCTCGAAAAATTAAAGAAGTGAAAGAATAAAAAAGAGTTTCAAATTAGTTTGATATATCGCTACGCTCGCATCAAAACTGAAATTATTAAAAAAGAGTCTATAAATGATAAAACAATATCTATTATTATTACTCACAATGATAGAATTAATAATAACAGATTTATAAGTATCGTCGAGATTTTTATAAGTTTTTATCTCATCGCTCGATTACTCAGCGCTCAGA
This sequence comes from Evernia prunastri, assembly GCA_003184365.1. Classification (NCBI taxonomy): domain Eukaryota; kingdom Fungi; phylum Ascomycota; class Lecanoromycetes; order Lecanorales; family Parmeliaceae; genus Evernia; species Evernia prunastri. Next base: position 137,816 of record NKYR01000048.1, read on the forward strand.
CTGCGAAGAATGACGTTAACTCTATTATCGTCATTAGACGTGATATTCGAGCTCGCTAAAAGTGTATTAGATAGAATTGTGATGCTTAGAATTATTCTCAATTAGTCTATTATTGAAAAGACTTAAATTCGCGAAGACATTATGAGATCTCGTCTAAGAATCTAAAGAGCTGATTTGAGATCGTTTAGAAGAATTCAACTAATAGAATTAGTATTGAAATATCGTCTTCGAATATGATTAATAATTAAGATCGTCGATAAAAGAATAAGTAGAGAAATTAGAGGAGAAAGAATAAGAAGAATAACGATATCGCGAATATACGTGATCGCGCGTCAATTATCTCTACTCCTCTCGTCATTATAATTATTTAACTATCTATATCATTAACGAACTCTATCGATCTCGTAGATTTTCGATCTTCTCGTCTTAAAGCTGAGCTTGTTATTCGCGATTATCTTAATTTTCAGCGCTTAATAAGTCGTGTCTTCAGTCGTAAAATAATGATGACTATCTTCGCATCTTCAGAGTAGAGAAATAATAGCTCGATATACGTGAATTTGGAAGATTATATTAACGATATAAAGCTAAGGATTAAATCTCGTGACTAATCGACTTTGAAGAATACAAAAAGCAAGCTGTTATAGAAGCACTATAAATTTAATTATATTTAAATATGAAAAGATGACGAATTCGAGCATAAGTGAGAAAAGTTGAAAGTTAAATCTGATATTAAATAAGAGTTAACTGAAAAGATAAGAGCGTATAAACGTAGAAAGAAGTTAGCTGATATTTTGATAGCTACTCGTTCTTTTAATTCTTCTAATTCTTCTACTATTCTGAAATCTATCGAAAACGACGACGAAGATTCGAATAATAGCATAAATCTACGAGAGATCGAGTTTGAGGACGATCATATATAAATATTTAACAATAACTACATTATTCTTTTAAGTCTTTCAATATATTTATTTCTTTCTAACTTTTATAGTAGATTTTACTCTTTCGAAAGAGATTAATCACGTTATATCTTTCTTTCTGAGCTTCGAGAGCGAGATTTAAAAAGCTAATATATCTTTCTTTCTCAAAGTATAGTATAGTTATATTTTAATATCTCTTAATTTGTTACGGACGTACCCTAGCTGTCAGGTACAAAGGGAGTGTTTATGGCTATGTGTCAGGCACATAGAGTATTTATTGGTCATTGACACATTCTCATTATCACATAGGCTAGCGGGGATTCTTCCTAGTATTTAAGCGCTCTTCTCCTGTGTACATATTCGCTCTTTATCTAGTTGTCTTATTCAATTTACCCCCATTAGACTTGACTCTGGGCACGGTTCTGACATAATTTACGTCTTAAGCATTAAAAACGAGATCTTAATAAGATTTAAATCAGACGAATACGAATATAGATACTTTAGTAGAACTTCTATATCGTAATATATGCGAATAAGCTCAGCACTGATGAATAGACGTATTATCATATATACTAATCGATAGAGACTCGTCTCGCTTAAAGCTATCGCAGTGAGAAAAAATACAGTCGCGTACGAAGTCGACGAAGATCGACTGAGTAACGAAATCTTAAAGAATAATTTACGATAGATAGTCTTATATAGTAAACGTCGATAGTATACTTTATCTCTTTGATCGTTTGAAAATCTCGCTTATACATAACGTTATATTTAGTAACGCCTAGTTATACTTTCTATTATCTGAAAATAAGACGTTAATATATACTATGAAGACAAGAGACTGCGGCGACAAATCCCCGACTCCGATGACGACGAGAGCGAGGACGACGAAAACGAGGAAGACCAAAGCGATGATTACAATTGGGAATAAGACCAAAGCGAGGATGAATACCTGCGCGAAGATGTGAGCGAGACCAGGGAGGCGGAAGAAGGTGAGGACCTCATTCAAGGAGGCGAGGCTTTTGACTTCAGACACAAAGACCGTTTCGGAAAAGGGAAGGCAAAGCTCGAATAAGCGTGAAGGATGATAACGGACTGCCGAATGTTGCATTCTTACGTATTTAGACTGAATCGAAGCAACGAAGGTCTATGTACGATGTCAAGGCGTTTGTTTACATCAGGCGCACGAGCCATAGATTTGACACTACCATCTTTACACAATACCACATTCGCACGTCCGTCCATTTCCGCTCTGTCAAAAATCGTCGCTTTTCCTTTCCCAGCCACAATCACAGCTCTTGCTCCTAAATACAGGCCGCATAGAACCCAACTTAATTGTTTTGCAGCTCCCACTTCTGTCTCAGACCGAACACAAAAATATAGTTTCTCGTCTTTCTTATTACTCTAAATGTTCAGTCTCCCCCTTCTCGCGCCACGCATCTTCTATTTCACGAAGCAGACCGCCTTTTGGCACATGAGATCTGCCTTTTCCTCGTCAGTAGATGGGTACTGTAGCCCACTCCATGACTAAGCCATAAATACTGTAATGTCAGAAGAAGAATGGCACGAACCAAACACCACAGCGTGCTCAACTTGCGATGCCGACAAGACATTCCACTAGCGCCTCCCGCTAACCAACAATCCCACGAGATAGTCACCACAAAGCAGACAAAACAAGTCTACAGCCTTCCCCCTTCATCATTGTTCAACTGGTCAAACATCAAACCCAGCCCGCACGACTAGCCCAACCTACAAAGCAAACCACATCCGGTAGTCCCCACTGCCTACTACGCTAGCAGCACTACTACATGTGAAAGGTCGCTCGTCTGGCGTCTCTAGTGAAAGAGCGCCCGCGTACTGATGCAGATGGATGAGGGAGATTTGACCCTTCACCCTGGACCTAATACATATGTAAACGCCCCAAAGACGCGACATGTACAGCGAAGGAGGATAAAATACAAGAGTGGATATCTAACATCTACAACTTCAATCGTGTGATACGAAAACCCAAAGCTCGGGAATTAATTCCGTCACCGCCCCATCTTCCGCTTAGCAAATTCATAAGTCAAAGGCTGGGGTTAATCACGCTGGAAGGTTTCGATATATGCATGGTTAGCCTCTTGACACACCAATTCTACTTCACCAAGAACAGCTAGAATCATGTAGATGTTGTTGTTTGCGGGGTCTTATTAAAACCGGGGCCAGCTACCTGGAGAGTGCACGTGTAGACCCCTCAGTTGCTAAAGAAAACCCCCATATGCTTTATGCAACATAGGATTGGACTACGATGCGGCTATATACATACAAATGCAGGCGGAAGGGCGGGAAACAATGGCTATGCCTCTGACGGAAAATTAGATGGAAGTGAATGAGAGAGCCCAACGCTGGTGGGAAGCCCATGTATACAAAAGCTGCCATCGAGCCACGAATCTCCTGGTCATCGCGTGCCTAACAAGTCTCACGTCCTTCTATGCGATATTGCCATGCTATGCCAAATAGCCCTGCTATGCGAATTGACCGTGCAATGCGAGACACCACTATGCGAGATTGCCATGCCAAGCGACCGACTAACCCCAAGTCCCACTGCGGCGAGCTTCAAGCCATACGAGAATGCTCATCTCGCTTTCTATATTATCCCTCCTTCAGCGATGGCTTCAAACGGTTTCAGCCCGACTTTCCCACTCCCTGATGATTCTCGCCTTCTTTGAGCGCCTGCTCCGTCTCCATCCGCGCATTCAAACCCAACCCCTTAGTTGCGAAACTCAGCATGAGCGCGAGGAAAGCAAGCCCCGCCATGACCGCCCAGACGACTTTCAACGCGTCCGCGTACGCGCCCACAGTCCCAGTCCTCTCCGCGGCTCCCTCCGGCATTGCCTTGATGATCTGCACCAGCCCACTGGCGTCCTGCGCCAGGGTGGTCGCGTTCTCCGCTAGGTCCGGGTGCCCGCGGAGTGCAACAGCAAACCGGCTCTGGAACACGACACCGCCGACGGCAACGCCGATGCCTTGGCCCAGCGAGCGCATGAAGATGTACATGGCCGCCGCGAACCCAACGTGTTTCTCTGTCGTGGCTGCCTGCGTGGCCAGGTTCATGCTCGCAAACAGCAGGCCCATTCCTAAGCCGGGTACGAGGTTCAGAAACACAAAGGCCGGCACGCTCGTCTCCGGGCCTAGCAAGTACAGTAAGCCCAGGCCTAGCACCGTCAGTGACCATCCAGACCAGATGGCCCAGCGGAAGCGGCCTGTGATGCTAACAGCGACGCCGACAAGGATAGACGCCGGCGCGACAGTGAACGTCTCAGGAAATACTGCGACGCCGACGATGATGGGACTGTAGGCTTTGACCGCTTCGTAGTAGAGCGGAAGGTAGTAAAGTAAACACCAAAGGACCATGCCGTGGATAAGCGTACCGATGTAGTTAACAGCTGCCGTACGGTTGTTGAATATCCGTAGAGGAATCAGCGGCGTCTTTGAGACATAGATCTCGTACACGACAAAGATTAAGAGGCCGCATATTCCAAGTATTAGTGGTACTAGGGTACGAAAAGAGGACCAGGCGAACATGACGCCGCCCCAAGAGACCGGCATGAGAAACGAGGTGGTGGACGCGGTCAGTAGGACGGCGCCGAACCAGTCAAAGCGCAGGATTTTGCTTGCCAGAGGACCGGGAGGGTGATTCAGTCCTAGGCAGTAAGGGATCGTGAGAAATCCCAGACCGCAGAAGGGCAGGTTGATCCAGAATATCCAGCGCCAAGTGGCGTCCTGTGCGAAAGCGCCGCCGATCAGGGGACCAGTGACCGACCCGAGCGCCCATGTTAGGCTTTGAAACCCGAACCATTTGCCGCGCTCACGTAGAGGGACGAGGTCGGTGATGATGATTTCAGTCAGGGAGATGATACCGCCGCCACCGACTCCCTGGATGCTACGGCCAATCAAGAGAGAGGTGAGATCTTGGGCGAGGGCACCAACTATGGCACCTACCGTGAAGAAGACGAGAGCGACGAGGAGAAGAGGTTTACGACCGAGGATATAGGAGAGTGAAGCGAAGGTGGGCTGAAAGACGGTGGAAGATAAGAGGAAGGATGTCCCGCACCAGAACGCGGCGATGGCGCTGCCGTGAAGGGATTCAGAGATGATCTGGTATCGAACATCACTTTAGCCAGCATTTCTCTCCAAATTTTCCACTGGTCTCAGCAGTATCACGCTATTCAGAACGTGATGTGTTTGGGGAAACCGTTAAGGGAAGGGGCTATTACGGGAAGAGCGACGGAAAGCGAAGTCGCATCCAGGGCTACCGCGAGGGTGATTATGCAAAGACTGCCGAATGAAGTGTAGAAGCGCCATCCGGGGTTAAAGGGGTCAGGGGGTGAAGAAGCGAGGTCCAAGTCAGCCGAACTTCCTGTTCTTAGCTGGGACGGCGGCTCCAATTTGTTCTCGTCGTCGAGAATACTTTTGTCTGTTGGCTGTTCCATGTCACGAGAACATGCATTGCAGGTTATGGAGTATGGGAAGTGATAATACGAGATTGTGTATTGGTCTTTCAAATGAATGTATGGATTACTCTAGGGAGTGGAAGTAAGGTGGCTACATCTACTCTCGTCCGTACGAGGAAGAAAGGATTAGTGCCAAGGCCACTAGTCCGGTAGGGCTGACCGCCATTATTTCCAACAAATGTATGTTGTAACTTCACAAGACAAGATCACAACATGTGACAAACCAGAGTCTCGCGACAGCTGAGCTCCATCTTATCCTACTCGCGACTTCTTGGAGATGAGATATCGAGCTCGCAATTCAATTCGACTATCGCGCCCATCCCCTCCGTATGTTGTAAGCGATTGCCATCCCCGATCAATGTCTTCCACACTAATGACAAAGCTGACCGCATTAGCCTATAGCTTTCGCAGTCCAGCAATGCATGGCATTGACAAGGATCATACTTCCTCTCCCGTCTTCTTGGACGGAAAACTGAGGGGGATTATGCCCTGCAGTGCATGTCTCTTCATAGCCTTATCGTACAGATTGTGGCATCACATGTCGTACCGCAACATCCATATCCATGTGACACTCACTGCTTTGCCGACTTTGACCAAAGTTGAGTTGGAGTTGCACCTCGCCTTAGTTCTCGCTGTGAAAACAAATCAACGTCCGAGGCCTTCCACCATCAGCCTGGTAGCGTCAGCCAACCTTCCCAAGCGTGCCCCCACCCTCTTGCGTTCATACAGATGGTCGTAACGCGAGATATGGAGTTGTGGAGGCCCATCCACCCTTCCAACTTTCAGATTTTCTTATCAAACGCTCGGACTCGTGAGCACCGGAGATCTCTCTTATCATCTACCCTCTGCAGCCTTTTGCAAGTAACAATCGCTATTCGCTCATTACCCACATGTTCACCGCGTGTGTGGCCTTACTTAAAATCGACCTTTCTAGCCTTTTAGAGCGGACGCGACCTCTATAGCTGCTTGGCGCTGGATCCTGAGCAGCCCTCATGCTCGCCATACCCCGCTTACGCTGGGATATAAGATCTAGCTTCTAGTAAATACTCTCAGAGCTTGAAAAGCTGATTATCAATTTTGACAAAAGCTCCAGATTTGGGGTACGTGAAAATCCTGAGAATGCTGCCAATTCACTTACTCTCTAATTTCTCGCACAATATTTCGCTGGTATACCAGCCCTCGGTGAGTGGCATGGTGTCCTTTCTGGCGAGCCTGGCCTCGATATTGCCATGTGTCCCATCATTTGTGGTTTGGTGGGATCAATTATGTCGAGACAACTCTACGTGGCGAGTTGAGTTAATTATCACCGTCTTTGTCCAGCTAATAGGGTTCTGGCTGCCGGCGACCATCTATCAGCTCATCGACATTTGCTTCCCAGAGTTCTCCGCAGCCCATAAACATCAGCCCGATCCCCGCCGGCAGCCAACTCGTTCCCAGATCATTCATTGTATCCGCTACGCTTTCTTTGTGACACTAGGCGATATCGCCCTTCAGATCGGGTTTGGTTACCTGACCGATTTCCGCCCAGTCTTCGCCATATCGCCCACCCTGCCCTCGCTCAAAGAAACAGCACGACATTTCATGTACGGCAACCTAGCACGCGAGGTCCTGGCATACTACGTGCACCGTATCCTCCACCACCCCTGGTTTTACGCCCGCTACCATAAGCTCCATCACAGCTTCACCGCGCCAATTGCGTTCACGGGTCTCTATACGACGCCCGTGGAGCACTTCTTTGCCGACATTCTACCCATTGTGCTTCCGCTCGCGCTCCTCGCTCACTACTACGAGCCAGTGCACATTCTATCCTTCAACGTCTTTCTGATCAGTGTGCTCCTTGTGGGTACCGCGGAGCACAGTGGGTATGATTTCGCACAACCTCCGATGTCAAAGGTGCATGACTTGCATCACGAGAAATCTAACCTAAATTATGGCTCGCTACATTTTATGGACTGGCTGCACGGGACTAACGTGCTCAAGCGCGGTTGTGTTTCGAACAAACTCAGCAAAGACAGCCATAGCTCACATCATAGTTGCGATGTTTGAGCGTCTAGACACGAGCGGTCAGAGGGCCCACTCTTCATCATCGGTATCTGCCAGAGTGCCTTCGTTACTCGGTGCCACTGATGGAATTGGCGGTGATAATCGCTGGCTGCGATAGCCGGGGCATCATTGCAGATTCGGCTCTGCGTGCGTGTTGTAATTGAAGTCGTAATCCATGATCATCCCTTTAAATCGATTAAATGATGCGCGAAAAAAAAACACAGTAGTTCGGACTGAATTTCGTGGGCTTCCCGTTACGTAGGGAGCTGCTGTTCACGAGCCGAAATGTACGGGCAAGGACGCTTTACTGAGGGCACAGACTCAGATTCTTGACATTCTCATTCCTACGTCACTATACACCAATGAAACCATAAGCGATGCTACAGCACCCACCTAACGACCAAAAGGGTAGAAAGCATGTGCGTCAAAAGCGGTCTATTCCAATTGCGAACCCCCCCTACGCGCCGAATAACTCTCTGGTAGACTGCTTGAGGTAATTCGCGCGTGGAATACGATCACTCACTGTCAAACCGATATCGTATCCGACCCAGATCGCGCTCAACCTACATCATGCGAACCTGACCAAGCCCGCGCCCCCCCTCCCCCCCAACGGCCGACCTCCACGCCCGGTGCAAACAGCAGCGATGCGATGCGATGCGATACGATACAATATCGTTCTCCCACCGCACGCGCGGGGGACGACGCAAGACTCGACCGACCTTGTACAAAAGCGCGCGATGCTAGAACAAAAAAAAAGAGGGGGGGGTTTCTACGTCCTTTCGATGCGCTGAAATCGACGCGAAAAGATGCAGAGCGTGTAATCTGTACCATTCACTTGGCGTGTATAGCGTGTAGCGTATAGCGTGTGTAGCGTGCAAAGGAAAGGATCTAGATAGGATCTATTGCTTACAACGCGGTCATTATCGTTGCAATGAATGGATATCCGTATATTGTGTCCTTGTTGAGTAAACTAAGGTACCGACTTCTGCAAAAGGAGGGAAGGGAGGGAGGAAGTTAGGCGATATGTTGCATGCTATTGGTGGATTATCGTCGTCCATGGATAATACGGTTATCCATGGATGTTTATCTTATTCATGGTAGTGTATCATACATCTCATGGGCAAAAATTCCACCACTACCACATGATATCCATGGACGATATATCTCATCCATGGATATTATGCTTGGGCTTTCACAATACAGCCACCGACCATCAATGCA
>NKYR01000048.1:146512-284413 GCA_003184365.1 Evernia prunastri
ATGTTTATCTTATTCATGGTAGTGTATCATACATCTCATGGGCAAAAATTCCACCACTACCACATGATATCCATGGACGATATATCTCATCCATGGATATTATGCTTGGGCTTTCACAATACAGCCACCGACCATCAATGCAGCCACCTAAGCCTTGATGCAGTCATACAGCCATCATTTAAAGCTATACACACTTTTTCTGCAGTCACCTAAACAATCACATTTAACAATGTCTTCTTCGAATCGGTTTCGTGATCGAGATCGAGATACTCCGCTTATTACTACTATCAAAGAAGAAGCCTTCGAACTAAAGACGAGATACTTCGACTCTTAAAAGAAGAAGTTCTTCGAGTTCTGTTTGACACCGAGAACGATTCTCGCATTCTTCTTGTTGACGAGAATAAGAGCTCTTATTTGTATACAAATATTTAGCTAACGAATTAAGACAATATCTCAGACTGTTCAAATATCTCAACAATAACTATAAGATCTTAACGCGATTATGTACGAGATCAAGACAAGAATAAAAACAAAGATAAGCGGGAGGATAAGCGACAGCGACGAAACTTCATGGGAAGATGGGCTGCCAGCAATGGCAATGACATGACTGACAATATCATGATGAGTGATGATAAGAAGGGGCAGAAGAAGTAGTAGACTTAGTAGCATCCATGGATAATTCAAATTATCCATGGATACCATGTGGTAGTGGTGGGATTTTTGCCCATGAGATGTATGATACACTACCATGAATAACATAATCATCCATGGATAGGTGTATTATCCATGGATGAGATATTCTATCCATGGGTAATATTATTCCATGAATGGGATGCAACAGATACGGGCTCGGCGCTTGCGCTTGCGGTGTTGGGTTGAAGGGAGTGGGAATACGGGTTATTTCAGATTATATAAAGCGAGGAAAAAGATTTCCGCACGCGAGGATGAATTCAGGGTTTTCTTGGTGGTCTTCTGTTTATATTATGATTATGATTATGGTTATGGCAGGAAGAATGCTATGGTCTCGCAGCTAACCGACCTTTGGTCTTACGTCGAGACAAGACGTTCAACTCGCTGGAAGTAATGCGCCTCTAAAAAGACAAGATCCTTCCCAGAACAACCAACATGCTCGATGCTTTTCCTTACAATGCATAATTATTTAGCGTCGTCAGCTCATACATCGTGCTGAATAAAGATAGGAAAGCAGATCATCATGCGTGACACCATCGTGCTTGCACCTTCCGGACATGCCGCAATGGGACAGTCCTAAAGAGCCGCCTTCACTGATCGATCCACCAGGGTCTCGATCCGTTCCATCAGATCCGGCACCGTGAACGGCTTCGTGACAACATCATCCTGTCGACGACCAGCGATCAGCATCCGCGCACACGCGCACACGAAAAGAAAAAACACTGTCAATAAATCCTCAAGGAAAACGCACCATTCCCGCATCCATAGCGGCCTTGATCTGCGCATCCCTCGCGTTCGCCGTCGTCCCCACGATGAGCAATCGCCCCGTCATGCTGCCCTCGCGCTCCAGCTCCCGGATGCGCTTCGAGCAGGCGATGCCATCCATGACGGGCATTTCCCAGTCCATGAGAATGACGGTGAGTTCCAGCAGCCCGGCGTCGTCTTCGTGCGGGTCCGGGGATCGCTTGTTGGACCAGAGCCGGGTTCGGGGGAGGAAGTCGATGGCTTCGCCGCCGTGGTTGGCGACGTGCACGGTGCAGCCTGCCTTGACGAGTTGCTTGGACAGGACTTTTTGGTTGAGTATGTTGTCTTCCACGAGGAGGATGTGTAAGGCGTTGCGGTGGGAAGAGGATTTGCGAGAGGGCGGATCGAGGTTGTTGGGTGTGGGAGAACGCGGTTGCAGCGCGGGCTGCCTGTCACGCAAGGGTAAGCCAGTAGGTTGTAAGGGATCCGGTTCCGGTGAGACTATGATTCTAGAGGCCATGATGTAGAACACAAAGCAACCTTCGCAACGATACGTCAGCGGTTTGTGCCGGCTCATAGTGCGAGAGGAGCCAATCTTACTCCCTTCACCAGGCATGGATCTCGCCCCAATCAGGCCTCCATGCATCTCGGTAAGCTCCCGTGAAATGAAGAGCCCTAGTCCAGAGCCACCGTACTACAGCATACTTAGCTGACGATCTAACTCAAATAGAAGAGCGTACCTTGATGTGGGTTTTAATATTGGCCTGTGTGAAGCGCTTGAATAGGCGCGTCATTTCCTCTTCCTTGATCCCTTTGCCTGTATCTTTCACTGAAAAGCTGATATATACCAGCCCTCCATGGTCGCTCACGGCAGACGCTGCGAGGTTCCGTCTTTTGAGCTTCGACGGAAACAATTGGTGACCTGCTTCCGGATCGGACGAAGGCTCAATGGCGGAAGCGGCAACGCTAATGCTGATTTCCCTCCTCGGCGCATTTTTGGTGAACTTGATCGCATTTGTCAAGAGATTGATAAGAATTTGTCGGATTCGAGATGGGTCACAGTAGACATGTCTAGCGTGTAATTTGTCAAAGGACGGATCATAGTCCAAAGCAAGTTCGATCTTGCAGGCTTCAAGCTCGGCCTCGAACATTTTGACCGTGTCTCGCATGATTTTCGAGGTGTCGGCAGCAACGAGAGCTAACGGGAGCATGCCAGACTCGAGTTTTGAGATTGTCAAGATGTCATCAACAATGCGGTGTTGGTGTGCCGTAAGTGAGACAATCGTTTGCGCCGAATCAACGATCTCTTCGAGCAGTGCATTGACATGTATGCCCGTCTCTACATTACCTCTATCTCGTATGGATGTCAGGATAGAGTCCGCACACTGCACGACTGCACTCAAAGGGTTTCTGATCTCGTGGCTAACACGCGCACAAGTCAGGCTCCAGTACTCAGTGAATCTTTCTAATCACTTGCCTGGTAATATCCACGAACTTTTCTTGCTGCGTTTTAGCCTCCTGCGCTACCCTGGCCGCATTAGCCTGGACCGACTCTGCCCATTTGAGCTGGCTTATGTCAGTGACACAGCCCATTACACCCTTCACAGCAGAATTTTCCAAGACAGGAAGCACATTGCTCAAAACCCAAGCGTGTTCTGGTGTTAGTGGCTTCTCTGTATCATCCACTGCTGGCGGTGACCAAGTGCGTTTCATACGTAATTGCGAGGAGCTTGAGCTCTTTTGTAGGCGCGCCCTCTCCCACTCGGCGACTGCATCTTTTCGATCTGACAATGCTTATATTAGAATCTAAGCTATAGTAGGAGGCTCGAAGCGGTCGTACCGTCTTCCAGAAAACAGTCCAGGAATGAGAGCTCGTAATTCTCTGTGGGTCAAGTCAATCTAGTTCGTTGAGGCATGGCAGGTTCGACCTACCTTCCGGCTTCGTCGAAAGACCAGTTACCTCATAGACTGTATAAATCGTTAGATAGGCTGAAAATTACCAAATCGATGCTGGGAATGAGGCATACACTTCGCATTGGCCCATGTCACAACGCCATTTGCATTGAGATTGAACATGCCTACAGGCGCAAGTTCAGCCATCTCACGTACGAACTTCTCAGTTTCGGATAATTCCTTCGACAGTTGAAGCTCCCTAGCCCGCATCTCGACAAATCCAATGCTCGTCTTCAGAGACGTGGAGATTATAAGTGTCAAGTCCTTCACAAATTGTTGATAGTCTTTGTCGTACGCTCGCCGAGGATTTAATCCAAGGGCCAGGAACGCAATAGCCTCGGGTCCATTTGGGAACGGTAGGACAATGATTGTGGTTGATGGGGTTCCAAAGCCCCGCCATTCCATATCCTCGCCCAGGAAGGATGGAAGCTTTTCAACAACCACAATTCCGTCTTTCACTCTCGCTTCCCGAAAGTAAGGGTTAAATCCGTCTGCGTGTTCGTGTAATTCCACCTCGGCAGGTGCGGCTGGATGGCCTGGGCGGATGCCGATCGAAGCTTCTAGTCGCAAAACACAGCGCTTGGTCTGGAGATCGTCCTCTGCACTATACAGAATAGCCATGGGAATATCTCTCTCTAGTGTTTCAAGCGCTTGGCGTATATGCTGCCACACGGACATTTTGCTAAAGTCCGGTGTTGCCGCGATTTTGTTAAGCATGCTGGATCTTCGGTCCGTCAATTTCTGCCTTGTAATCTCGTATACCTAAATGGTGTTTATCAGTCGAATACTCCATGTCTTCGCAAGACGAACGGCTTGCAAAGCACGATTGCGCAGCACTCAAGTCACTACAGGATCATGATGCGCATGGAAACTGGGAACATCAGAAAGAGAAATCGAACACATCTGCGAAACATTAGACCACTTGAACCTGACTGTTCTTACTGAATTGTAAAAGCCTTCGATGAGCCCGGCTTCTCCTCTCAGCGGAATAACCGCCACATCAAAATACGTCCTACGGGTCACGCTATAAGTACATTTCGGATCCTCACCGTGAAGAGTGACTTACTCTTCCAGATACCCATCTCTTTCCAAAGCAAGTTCCATTGTGGGTATGTGCGCTGCGACTCCGGTATGCTCGGCGTTTTCGAATATGTGCTGGATCGCTCCCCAAGTCGAAGAAAAAGCAACCCGATAAGGACAGCCCATCAACATTGGATGGATTTGTGAAACCAGCGGCACGAAAGACTCATTGTAAATTGCGATCTTTTCAAGGCCCCTATCTATCGATTAGGTGCATGGGTTTGAAGAGGCAGCTGGACAGGTACCAGTAGATGCAAGCTGCACGTGGATCCGTGAACAGTTTTTTGGTCATCAATTGTAGCGTAACTGACCAGGTCCTTAGTGGCCCAAGAGGTGTTGCTGCCCAGTCATAATTTCGAAAGAACTGAACGTGGTCCGTTAATGGCGCGAGGTGATCCGTCCAGTCGCCGTTTGGTCTCAATACAGGGTCGCCCGAAATCCCCGGCTCCGAGGCAAACGAGTGTTGTTCCCTCTCCTCTTCGTCCATTAACGATGGTTTTGGGGCTAGTTGAAACGGATCGTTGTCAGGGACGGGAGATTCCATGGTCATACGATTTGGATCCGTGAGACCATCATGCACTGGTGAAGATGAGGTTGAGGTGGTCGGTGGGCTCAGCCTCCAAGTTTTGGAAGGCGCGTGGAACTGCACTTCCAGCGGCTTGCTGTTAGGAGTCGAACTGTCGACTACATGTATGCCGAGTATTGCTTCGCCGTTCTGACCGTACGTTTTCGTGACGCCCAATCCACCCAAGATTCGATCTACATCTTCTGTAGATAGCCCAGGAAATGACGGGAACTGTGGGTCGGGTACTGTTGCCTTGACCATGGCTAGAAGAGGGCGGAAGGTTGGAAGATGGCTTCATTGACGATAGGTGTGACGTGTCGAATGAAGCATTGTATTTATATGGACTTTATGTGACTTCGGTGTAGACAGAAGGTAGAGATTTGAATCGACCTTTCGATTGTTATTTCGGAGCGGTATGATAATACTGTTTTAGGTAAGGTAAGAGAAAGTAAGTTGAACTTGATGATCATGGACATCTAGCACGATTAGCCAAAAAGCCATCCATGACGATACCACCGAGGCACGCGCCGGGGTTTTCTTTTTTCCGTTCCGCGATCTTGGATGACATCAGCGCCAAGACATTCCTTCGAGCCCGGGCCTCGCAAGGCTGAGGTTGTCGATCACGACTCTGTACGCATTATGGAATGAGGAAAAAGAACCTTTGGCGAAAATTGTCTATTCATTAGGTATCCGTATCCTTCCATTGTAGTACGCATTTCGAGAAATCGACATACGTTACAAACAACCTGTCACTCTACCGCTAGATTTCCAGCGCTACAATACCTAAAGCTCAAGCACGCGACTGGCGACAATTAGAGTACCCCCACGCCGAAGTCCTGACGAACCGAGTACCTTCTGACAATTGCAGGGCGTCAAAGGAACTGTGATCGTCGTTCTTGTAAAATCCGAACGTCAACCCCCTTCCCTCTTCCCCCTTCCCCCCTCCCCCTTCATAGCACCGTGCCCTTCCCATTGCCACGCCGGCACCCAGGTGTGTTCCACCCGGTGTTGTTCAGCATCTTGCAAGCACCCCAACATCGAACTGGCCCAAGCGGGATCCTGCGCGAAGGGCACCACTTGCGCATCGCTACTCTCGGCGCTGCCCTGTTTGAATCCCCTAAAGTATTGTCTGACCCCGGCGAACGGGAGACTAGCGGCGCCGCTCGCAAGTAAAAGGGGCGTTCCACTGAATTCTGCTTCATCGTTTGGGTGGGTTGGCTCCACTTCCAAGTAGTACTTTGATTACCTCGGACGGTTTTGCCTTGGTGGCCACCATTATCGGGGTATAGTCACGGTGGTCCCGGGCGTTGATGTCGGAACTGTACCCTAACAGAAGGCGAATAGATTCTACCTTGCACAATTCGGCGGCTAACGATAAAGGTGTATGACTGTCCAGCTCTCCGCCACTAACCTCAGTTTCGGGTTGCTACCGAAGCAGGTACTCTTGTATTTCAGTCTCGCCCCTTGCTCCAGCCATGTAGCGGTGTCCAGCCAGGAGAGTCAACCGCAGCAATGTTGTTCCGATGATTCTTGAAGTGAACCACAGCGGTAAGGATACCACAGCGTACAACTACATGAAGCTCACTCTCACCTTCACCTTCCTGGCGGGGTAGATCAGCCGGTCGGCTTCCCTCCTTCTGCGCATGCCAGCAGGTTCTCGAAGTTTTCATCCAAAGCGTTACCGTGACGAAGGAGGACAGTACGTTTGCTCTCCGAATACTGGCTCCTGCCAGTGATTATCGCTGCGCAAAAGATAGCTACCTCGAACCCATCATATGAGTCAGCCTCGGCAGCTTCGACTAATATCGCAGTCCTGGCCCATTCTCCGCGCGCAGCGCTTGAGGGCTGTGCAGAAAAAACGTAACAATTTCCCCGACCAACCGCGGTCTCAAAGGCTTTACATACTTTTTCATCTTCGGTCGGCGCACATATACATTGCATGAAATTGTCGCCTTCGCAACGTACATTGAGATTGAACACGAATCTCCCACCATTCCTGAAGGTCTTCAGCACTTTGGTGACGTTGACAGTATACCATTCTCCACGGATCCCCCGGCCTTCCCACTCCATTGGCTCAGTGACGTAGCCTTCAAGCCCATGGAAGTACGTAGGAGCCCAGCAGGGTTCAATGCTCAAACGAGGAGCACCATAGTAGCATGCAATTCGAGTAGCGTGTCGCTTGTTGG
This sequence comes from Evernia prunastri, assembly GCA_003184365.1. Classification (NCBI taxonomy): domain Eukaryota; kingdom Fungi; phylum Ascomycota; class Lecanoromycetes; order Lecanorales; family Parmeliaceae; genus Evernia; species Evernia prunastri. Next base: position 153,731 of record NKYR01000048.1, read on the forward strand.
CTTGGTAGATCTTTTGCATGCCTTGCTCTCGAGTCATTCCATACTCCCATTTGAGTCCAAGAACAGGGAAGAAAGCTCTGGCGCAATCGATATCTTGACCAGACTTTCTGGTCCTACTTGCCAAGACGATATCTGGAATCGAGAGACCCGCCTCTTCGTTTTTCTCCATGATAGCCAGCCGCAGCAATAGCCTGTGGAAGCGATGGTAGTTCTTGTCTGCAGGGGCTTTGATCACGGAAACGATCGATTTAAAGCTATAGGTCGCAGTGGCAGTAAGTACTACGGCGTTGGTTGCAAGCTTGATCTCTTGAAACGTCCAGACCCTAGTCCCCCAGTGCCCGCAGGTCAGTCCTACTGCCACGTCAACTGCATCTTCCGGATGTAGCTGTAGTACCAAAGCATCTATGATGATTACAATATTGGCCTGAGTGTATATCTGTGGCAGATTGTTTATGATGTCAATGGTAAGCTCTTCGTCTTCGGGCGTCGATGTTGGTCCTCCTCCTGCAGGAATCGCAAGCACATCTGCCCACACCCAAGCTGCACTGATCTGCCTTGTCTTGAGTAGGTCGAATATTGCTTTGAACTTATGTTCTTCGACAGCATCATACACGTTGTTGCGTTGAAGACCTTCAATCCACACGTGCGAAAGAGCAACGTATCCTGATTTTCTGAGTGACCACTCGCCAGCCTCGTTGACACATAATGCCGCCTTGTCACGGACTGACAACTCCATCATCGTTCGTGGGGGCGAGATCCATTTGACTGTGGTGTCTGACCAAAGACTCGGCCACCAATTTTTGAAATCTATGAATTCAGTGGACCGGGATATATAAGGGTTGCGGAAGTAACAATAGTCGCGAGAAGGTCTCTTAATCCTTTTGAGGATTGCGGCAAGGTCATTCAGTTCCCAGTTACGGAGCTCACTGATGGCGATAGGCCTTGCAACATCGTGATCAATACCGTGGCGTGTCAGAAGCTCATAGACAGGGTACCAGGAAGAAGGTGGCATGTTTTGGCCGTCCGTAAAGAAGTATGGACAAGGAAATCATATTTGGTCAAATAGATCTGAGGGATTCAATTTGGCCCCAAGTAAACCTGGCGGAAACGCGGAGAAATCCTTGGCGGGCCTTGGCGCGCATCCGCGGTGTCCGAAGATCGCGCCCGCTCTCCTCAGGAGTATTTACCCCATCCCATGACCAGCTTCCCTCAGATTCCTGCCTACAGTGTAGCTCTTGTGCCCGATTGCTAGAGATCCTTGTCCGGCGTTCGAGGCGACAACCTTGATCTCCGAACATGTCCGATGCCACTCCCAACACAGAGGCCATCGCAAGACTCATCAAAAGCCGTGAACCCTATTACCCCGATATTGCAGATCGCGTCTCGAAGGATGAGCTCAAGTTATGGACAGTCGAGGAGGTGGAAGGAGTCTTGGAGCAACTTGCGCCCAGGATGAAGAAAGCGGGATCTAGTGAGCCTTGTGGACCAGAATTCAACGTTCACAGCTCGCTGTTCAAATGGATGCGAATCCCTGTCTGGAGTATGTTCGCCATCGGTAACGGCATTCTCGTTCCCATGCAAGTCTATGCTGTCCTCTATCTGCTCCTTCATCGGAGGTTCAAGGCCATATGGAAGGAATTGCCTGTTCCAACTATCTTACTTTTCAACTGGTCGAGCAGTATGTTTAGTTACGTCAAAGCGCCTCCAAAGTTGCTACGTAAATCTGTCCAACAGCAAGCCGCTCTTTGTGTGAATAGGGTAGGGAAGTTCGCGATCAAGAACGACGGTTACGCGGTACTCTCGCATGTTTGGGCTGAGACATGCGGCTGGACTACTCGAACAGGCTGGGGACCAGTGCAGCCTGAGGTGCGCAAAAACGGCATATACTATGACCACTTCCTCAAATTCTTTGACCGTTGTGACGCTGAGTGGCTGTGGGTTGATTTACTTGCTATGCCGGAGGTATTTGATGACATGACTTCGTCCCAAAAGTCAGAGATCGAAGAACTTCGCACAGGTGTCATCAACAGTTTGCGCAATATCTATACTCTCGCGGACAAGGTCGTCATCCTGGATAGTCTTCTCCTTCGATTACGGTCTGGAAGTATGATCGACGCGGCCGTCATACTTTGCTTAGGCTTGTGGTCTCGACGGCTGTGGCCCTTCACAGAGATCAGACTAGCCAAGCGTGTTATTTTGAAGACGGAGGACTCATCTTTCGATTTAGACAGCATCCTGGATTTCCTCTACAAGGACGTCGGAAATCAAGATCACCGCTACTTCAATTTGTTCAATCGTCTCATGTACTTACGGCCGGTGCCCGCGGGCCAGCGGCGCTGGATCTACCACCCACTGAGACCGGATGCAGGGAGTCCAAATCTGTTTGTGGACATATACAGTGGTACGATTAACCGAAATTGTGACGTCGAAATCGATCATGCGAGAGCACTCTATCCTCTCTTGAACCTTCAGTGGCAGACCGGCTGGACATTGCAACAGGGTTTCAGGCACATTGCCGAGTCTTTCCCAGATGAAAAAGATATACTAATTAAGTATTGCGAGCCCAGAGGAATCTCTCTCTCATGGTCATTTAGTGATCATACTTAGTCTTCGATATCCGGTCCCGCCGTTGTGTGGTGGACATTACAAGACTCTGACCCAAAGGAGCTTCAGAAAAAACTATATTCAATCACATCACGTGCTTACACTCTCGACCATTCCTGTATTGTTCGGTAGGGAGCCATGAGATCGAGATTTTCGGTAAATGACAAGGTCGGCCAATGCGTTTCTATGTTCTAGAACGGCTTTTGACTTTTTGTACTTCTGATGGTTTCTTACGGGAGGAGGTCGCTTTCGGAAGGAGGCATCCACTCTTAGTTTGAAACGCCTATGCTTCAAGGGAAAGAGCGATGAATTTCACCCATTGCACCTTGTCGTTCTGCGTTTCATGTTACGTAAATCAGCATCAAGGCGACCGATGGAACACTGCCACCAGACCGCACGCGAGAGGTCTACGATCGTCGCATTGAGATGGGACGTGAGCTCCATTAAGCACTGAACACCTTCACCTGGGTGAAACGCGATACTGCGAGCCTATACGAAAGCTACTCCAAAGAAACTGAGCCCTTTAAAGTGCCTCTGGCGACGCAAAAGCAACTGGACATCTTGGGTGTCGAGAGCGCAGGATGGTCATTCGTAGATGTCAGGAAAAGGGCTCAAGCAAACACACTGACGTTGCCTACTCAAACTGGTTCAATGGGAAAGACGGGGTGATAATATGTCATGAGAACGATAAGGGACGAGACAGTAACCCACCAAGAATGTGACCATCAGATCTCATTTGGCAGTCATTCGTTTTGTCGGCAGAAAAAGCGCAGACTGGTCCTTCCAGACTACGCATGATTGCTCGCCACGGCGTACAGAATGAACGTACTCGAATGGTCATTTGGCAAGCCGCACGAGAGCCGGCAATCTCGCCTACGCGAGAGGATGGGTACAGGGAATATCTTCCGCCAGACGAAGGCTTTTTTGCACTGCTGGGAAGTGTCAATGGATCGAGCACAATGCGGATGCTCATCGACCATAAAGGTCGGATTGGCTACAAGACAGTCATGAAGATCATTGTATTTGGGTGCAACAGTGCCGCGGATACTGGCGATTTTAGAAAGCATCGAACGTTCATGATTGTACTTTCAAATGAACAAAAGCCGATAGAGCTAGAGCTGCCGCAAGCAACGGTCAACCGCGTCAGAAGGATCATGAACCGAGTGGTGCCTGACACAGCATCATCCGACCTTTTGATGAAAGCAATCAGAGACGATCCCGGTTCTTGACATCGGTGAGAGATCAACCAGAAGGATTCACGAGAGTTGTTATGAATACACGAGGGTGGAGGCGGTCTTCGGATGTACGGCGGTCCATAACGTCGGGGTCGGCCATCGTGAGCCTGCAACAGCTTGTGGACGGATTCTTCCCCGGGTTGATCGGGGTAGTGGCCATACTACCACTCATCATCTTTCTTGGAGACAAAGTCCAACCCTACGCCTCCACGCGGTGTCTCTGGGTGCCTTTTCCTCGTGGAAGAGGTAGCAGAGTAGGGTGGCAACGGCACAAAGCAAAGAGTACGAAAATGCCAAGATCCGCGAATACTCAAACTTGCTCAGGGTCACGTGGAATCCGTTTTTTTTTTTGGCCTAAGCTTCACGCTATCGGCAACCATCGAGTAAATCCATTAAATTTTCAAACGCTTGAGACACAGCACATCACAGACTGAGAGACCAACTTGACGGACGTATCGCAACTTCTCAAGAAATTTAAACGAAGAAAGTGGCTTTGACCATCGCTTCCACTGCCTTTATTGTATATGTGCAAATGAGACATCGCTGGCTTCTGGTTTTCCCTGCTTGATACCAATCATTCTGCTCACGTCTAACTCGACGAGTGCCGGGTGCAAGGAGATTTTGCTTTGATACCAAAACATTGGAACGACGTCCTCTTCGACTGTTAAGGCAATCTTCTTATGCAACAAGTATTGTTATCATCTGAACGGGACATAGAGCATTCGAAAGTTGAAATGAGCTCAGCAGCTTCGGTACTATCAAGCGAAACTTCCCAGAACTCAGCCCAAAAACATCAAACCCCGACACCACTGGACCATGAATCTTCAGTCTGGCATCGTCCAGATGTGGACGACCCGGAGCATTTTCCCCCATTCCATCCGTTGAGCCGTATCCGCGATTATTGGGCCAGTTTCGCGGGAAAAGAGCCGTCTGCATCTGAAATGAGGGAAGCAATAAGAATGGAGCTGAAAATATACTGGTATGACTATAGAGAAGAAGTGTTTGGCGGAAATATGAGACGTGCGTGGACGAGTTGCTGGGGTGACATGTCAACGCTTTATTCCGGAGATCCGTCAAGAGACAATGTTGGTGCCCTCCAGCTCCGAAAATTTTGCAACAAACCTACGGCGCTGTATTAGGCTATTTCTGGTCAATTTGATGGTTATTGCCCACGCCTGATATATGGATGCATCTACAAAGAGTGGTTTCGCTGCAATAATCGAGCGCCAAGGTTGGATTCGATTTTTTTTTTGCAAACCCAGTCCGCATCACCTCGACTGGGCCTACTACGATAGGCGGTATACTTGAGGCACATCAGTGTTTTTGTGAACTCACATCCTCGCTTCTGGACGGCATTCGACGCCATGGAGGTGCGTACGCCGATATGCGTGCTTGGCCGGACGTATTCAAATTGCTTCCAGTCTGTTGGGCTATCATTGTGGTTCTTGACGAGCTCGGTCCGGAACCTGAGTATGATCCTGACGGATTTATCCTTTTAGACGACGTACTCCGGAGCCAAAGTTTTTTGATGATTCGGACTGGTGAGGAATCCGGTCTCAGCGCGCCTATCAGTTTTCAAAGTGTAAGAGAGCAGGCACTGCCTCTGGCTAGACCTGACAGAGGATCTAACAACTGCGTTGATGCAGTCCGGGTCACTCTGGCAACAGCCGTACGGTTCGTTGCCGATCTACAGCGAAGAGAAGAAGCAGCAATCCCAGAATCAGCGCCCACATCAATCGAACAAGATCTCAATCCACCCTTTCCTCGCGCCAAGATAGGCCCAGGCAATATCCCCAACGTCGAAGAATGGGTTGATCAGTGCATGCAAATGGCAGACGAGAATGGAATAAAGAGTATCCAGCCTACACGCCAGGCCTTGTTGAACGTCCGAGCGGCGCAGCGAGGAGAGCACACACCTGATAGGATGATGCCTTACTACTGGAGCTGCAGGTGGAGATGAGGACTCTATCTCGGGGTTTCACTCTCGGAAAACGGTACACTAGATTCGCCTTCGGGGGACATGGGAGGTTGGAGATATTGGCAATCGGTTTACAAATACACAAGCGGGCGGATATGGCTGTACTGTAAATGATCGCTTAGAGAATGTAAGCGCGCCCTGCTCGCTTCGAATTGAGGAGGCATCGTCAAGGCTGTACGGATGGATGGTGTTGATAAGCGTACCGGTGTAGAGTAGGCTAAGGAGTATCTAGTGCTGTCGCTCCAGGTCACAACTGTATTTGGGCGGTTTACCACTCGAACCAAGGAATCATTACCATTGTTTAGTCTCTTGACGTTTAGAATTAAACCCCAGGCTTTGGTGGAGGGTTGGTGTGATTCTTAATAGTGGTTTTGACATAGTATCTATGATTTTGGTGTTAAAGCTCGGAGATGAATGACTTTTGACCGGTACGAGAGAGCCGAATCCCATGCTTCGATGCCTTTCAAATGTCTTCATATGCTTGATCTTGCGCTTCGGGTCTCATACTAGCGGCAAAGAGTTTCCAGAGTGAAAGCGCCACCAAATATGGTGTGCGAAGGCCTGCGAATAGATTGCCCCTGAAGTGCTCTTCTTCACGTCCAATACCGGATGCCAATCCCAGGGCAAATGGAGACGTCAATTAACAACGCAGCAAAGTTTCTTATCCAGTCTTATTCCTCTTCGACTTCGACTTGTTCGAGACGAAGACGGACCTTGGGCATCTAAACGTCAAAAATCCCGGCATGTGCTTACCAGACCAGACAGCTTGGAACACCAGCTGAAGCGCAACGGCGAATTTTGGGGACGCAGAGGGTCGCCAAGGATAAGGAGAGGGCGACCGAGAGAGCGTAGGACGACAGGCAAAGAGGACCTTGGAGTGTGCCGGCAAAAAAGATAAAGGCTGAAGCATGAAAAATCGCGATGGTGGTGGTCGATATTGGTTTTTTTAGACTGGGAATGGCGGCGTTGGAGCTCAAAGCGATTGACGCAGCAGCTGTACAGCGTGCGATACAAGTACTAGCGAGCAGTCACAATGACCGGAATAGAGGAGCCGGTTCAAGCTCAACTATGCGAGCGACAAAGGGACGGGATGTGGAGGAACCAGACCTTGGACATCAAGAGTGTCAAGGAAGACAAGGGGGATATTTTAAGATATTTATATAGTTGTAAGGGAATGAGAGTCCTCTCCCTTACCGGGCCTTTTTCGGTGGACACGCGCTCGAAGGCTAGTTCTAGTCCTGGAAGGTTGCACCGCCGTCGATCTAACCTCTGCAAAATTCCTAGCGGACTCCTTGTGTAGCCGTAAGAGAATACATAGTGGAAGTCTCTGATAATCACGTCATTATGCAAGAGCTCACCCATGCCATGGACGGAGTCTCAATCACCCAAGATATTCCGCCTTCGCGCAACAACGACCCAAGTCACGTTACAACAGAGCGTCGCTTACCCGATGCGAGGTTGGGGTGAGGGTGGGGCGGATTTATGTCGTCTGGCTGATGCAGTATTGGATGGACCGAGGCTGTGATGTTTGGCGTGCCAAGCCACTAGCACCGTAGGGCTGCTTGCCGTTTTCTATCACTCAGCGGAGAGCTCACTATTACTTTAGTATGATAATGATTCAGCCACTAATCATCATGCGATCGAGCCGATGGAGATGAGTTCTCGCGACAGGGTCCCCATGCCGTCCACTTCTCAATCGTCATGTCATTTTCGAACCCGAGGCCATCAGCCGACACTCAAGGATCGCCCTTTGCCAGCTCGTCATCAACGTCTCAGCACCCTGTTCCCCAGAGCGACTCACCTCAGAGGCCGGGTCGGTATGGGCATAGCCGAGGCCGAGGCTCAACCTCGAGCTCTATTACATCAATCGGCGGAGTCTTGGACACGGCGATACAGAGCAGAGATTCTATAGCGGAAGCGGGCAACAACGGTTCGTGCAACACTTGAGCCGTTCCCTTGTTGAGCACATTCTAATGTCTGCCATTGAAGCCATCGCCACTCTTCTCCAGCCACCTATCGTTCGTACCGGTCTTCTACCACATGCATCGGTCCCAAGCGCACAAAAGCTCCCTTCAGCCAAAGAAATCCCTCCCGTCACTCTGACGAACATCCCCCATGTCGACCCATCATCGTTCCTACCCTACCTCAAACAAGCAGGCTCTTTATACGATGCCTTCCAGCGGGCAAAAGAGGGCGAAGGGACCGGGCCGTCGCAAGTCAGAAGTTCTCGAGCTTCTTCGAAAAGTGAGCAGTCGTCAGGCTTTCTAGGTCCAGGCCACCAAAGTCGACAAGCAAGTATATCTAGCGCGCAGAAACCGGGAGATATTCTCACAGCACTCGGGTCACCACCAGAAAGGCCACAGTCTAAGAGAAAGAGTAGCGGAGGAATCTCTCGGCGAGGACCGCTTCCGGTGGCGCCATTATCGACCGTTCCACAGGTCTACTTCGATCCAGACTTCCATCTGGAAAACCCTCGGACGTTTGATATCGTGAGCGAAAGGTCTGAAATTGTACGGCCTCCACCCGGGGCGAATGGAATTTCGCCGACACCAGGGACAGGGGGGAGGAAAGCGCTAGCGACCAATGCCATCCTGCAAGAGAAACTCTCATGGTACATGGACACTGTAGAGGTCCATCTTATATCATCCATCTCCACAGCCTCCACTTCTTTCTTTGCCGCTCTTGGTTCACTACGAGATTTGCACATGGAAGCGTCGGCTTCTGTAGCCAAGATACAGGCGCTAAGATCGGATCTAGCTAGATTGGACAAAAGTATGGCGGTTGGAGGTCTCAAAGTCGTCGCTATGCGAAGGCGCCGCGAAAATGTACGAAAATTAGGTGATGCTGTCCATCAATTACGTGATGTAGTCGATGCCGTTGCTCGCTGCGAGGACCAAGTGGACCAAGGGGAGATTGAGGAAGCTTTGCAAGGATTGACCAAGGTGGAGAGGCTGATAGCAGGGGAACAACTGGAGCCTAAACTTGTTAACGCGAATGAAGCTACACCTGGCGATGGCAACCTGATCGATCTCCGTGGCATTAAGGCCCTGGACGGCGCCAGTGCCGAGATTGCGTTCTTGAGAGAAAGGATAGGCAAAAGTTTTGAGGCAAGGTTTCTGGAAGCTCTGCTGGCTGATCTGCGGAAGCACGTTGACACCGTGCCTCCAAGCGCTACCTTCCAAAGATGGGACAAGGCTTCGCAGAGATCTCGAGGCACCCATGCAAGAACAACATCCGTATATCCAGCTTTCCTACAAGTAGAAGAACCACTCCGCGCAAATCTACGGTCAAATCTAGATGGATTGGCCCAATCGGACTCTCTGAAGCCTGCAACAACCGCTTACCGAGAGGCTGTTTGGAAAGAGGTTAAGACCTTGATCCGACGACATCTGCCAAGTTCTAGCGATGATGACAATGAATCGACAATGTCAGCTTCTACACAAGGTGGCAGACATCTAACACAACAAGAGAAGTCTAGTCTCTTAGCAAGGAATCTTCGCGCTCTTGAGCCGGAGGATGCAGAGGACATGCTCAAGAAGATATATTCAAACGTCGGTGAGGCCTTGCGCAGACTGGGGACTCAAGTAAAGGTCATATTGGACATCACGAGTAGCTTTAGTAACGCCCCAGCACCGAAGCCTCCAAGGTCGCCCATGAGTCCACCAGCCGCCAATTGGAACAGCTATATAGGCGTCACTCCAGTCGATTCAGCGACCCTTGGGACAGCTCAACAGGAGGACATCCAGCAGACGCTAGATATGTCAAATCTCTTAGGTCAAGCCGTGGACATTGCCCAAACTCAAATCACAAAGATCCTCAAGGTTCGGTCAGAGCAAAGCACACGACTTCCCTTACCGCAATTCTTACGATACTTTCACCTTAACAGGCTCTTCGCAGATGAATGTGAGGCGGTGTCTGGACGAGGAGGTGTGGCTCTCAAAACCGTCGTCAATGCCCATATCATCGATTACGTACACCACGCGGCAGATGCAGAGCGACAACACCTGGTAGCAGGTATGGATGCTGATCGATGGGATGCGAAAGACTTTGATGACTCTGATTCGCAACTATTATCTCAGATTATAGAGGCTGGCACTAGAGAAATCGAGCCGTGGGTCAGGGCTTCAATAATATGGAGCGATGACCCAGCCGGGGTCAATGGAGAGCAACAGACCAACGGAGCTGTGACAAATGGTTCTACTCCGAAAGACAAGACACGCCCAGCCATCATTGACGAGCAAAGATTCCTTCTTCCCGACTCAGCACTCATCGTTATCAACGGCATTGGCCATTTTGAGCAGCTTATGACTGGGGTACCGAGCATGACGCAAGAACTCACCTCATCACTTCTCGAATACCTGAAGCTTTTCAACTCCCGCTCTTCCCAACTCATTCTCGGAGCCGGCGCAACAAGAAGTGCGGGCTTGAAAAACATCACTACAAAGCATCTCGCCCTTGCATCTCAGGCCCTGAGCTTCGTCACGGCGCTGACGCCTTACGTCCGAGAATTCGTGCGAAGGCATTCACCCAGCGCTGGAAGTTTGATGGTGGAGTTCGATAAAGTCAAGCGACTCTATCAGGAGCATCAAGCAGGAATCAACGACAAGCTAGTAGACATCATGAGCGGACGGGCTACGACACATGTCAATGTCATGAAGAAGATGGACTGGGACTCGCCAACGGCAGGCCACGCAGTCAGCCCTTACATGGAAACACTGGTAAAAGAGACGACGACGCTACACAAAGTACTCAGCAAGCATTTGCCCGATATGACAGTACAGATGATCATGGACCCAGTATTCAGCAGCTACCGCGAGCAGTGGGGTAAGGCGTTCCACGATGTGGACGTCAAAACGGTAGCTGGGAAAGAACGGTACGCACGAAAACCATTTCCATAATCCCTACTGAGACCCCCTGATCCTAACTGAATCTCTAGGATGCTCCGTGACACCGAATTCTTCAAGTCCCGAATCTCCAAGATCGATGGCGCGGGCGATATTGGAGAGCACATCGTGAACATCGTGAATGCCAAGGCTATCGCCGCAGCGCCGGAGGCACATAAGGAGTTGCTTTCCATCGCTGATAAACTAATGGAGAAGTAAGAGGTGAAGACATGAGCTATTATGCTCATCCTTTAGATGACCACCTTATATTGCTTGAATGGGCTACTTTGCGTACGTTATGATACTAATTCTTCTTCTTCTCTGATTGTAATTTGCTCACAAGAACTTATTTTGTTGGCGTTGGACCATGTATGCATAGCAAGGCGCTTAGACGGGTCAGGGACAGCTATAGCTTTAGGCTACAGGCTTTTGGCTTTTGGCTTTTGAGGTGTACGTGTAGACAATGTGCCATTACGGATGTGACGGCCATGAATCCAGGTACTTGTGATATCTGTATACAGATCTTCTAAAGCAAATCATACCAAGCATATACGTGTCCACCAGCAGCCGTAGCCGCAGATGCCGTCAAAATGCCATGCGCCGCTATGTTGAATGGTTCCTGCATATCTACGCAACCGGATCTCTTCGCTCAAACTGACCGCGTCGGACAACTCATTTCTTCCTCCCGTAAATCTTCCCCAAGAAGCCCTCAAACACGCTCCTCTTCAACCCGCCACTCTCATCTACTGTCTCGATCATCTTCCTGATCCTCCCCACAACATCCTGCTCGTAATCCAAATACACCTGTTCCAACTTCAACTCCTCGAACACTCCCTTGACCCTCCTCTCTTTCGCTGCATCCTTGCGTCCGTAGCATTCGTCCAGGACCTCCCTCTGTTCCGTACTCGCCCTTTTCAGCGCCTGGTTGATGATCCACGAGCACTTATTGTCCTGGATATCCGTCCCTATTTTCCCGATGGCCTCCGGGGAGCCGTACGCGTCGAGGTAGTCGTCCTGTATCTGGAAATACTCCCCGAGGGGAATGAGGATGTCTTCGCACGATTTGAGGTTGGCGGGCGTGGCGAGCTCGAGGTAGTGGAGGGAGAGGGCGACGGGGAGGTAGAAGGAGTAGTACGCCGTCTTGTAGATGACGATGAAGCGGTGTTTCTCCGGGGAGAAGTTGTCGAGGTCGACGTGGTCTTCCGGCGCCGTGAGCAGGTCGCAGAGCTGGCCGACTTCGGTCTGGAAGGTGGTGGTGTGGAAGAGTTCGATCATGTCGGCGTAGCCCCGGTGGCGCCGGAAGTGTTTCTTGAGCAGGATGTAAATCGACATCTCGAGCATGAAGGCGTCGTTGATGGCTATCATCCCCACGCCCGGCTTGCGGTACCAGCACGGTTGGCCCCGGCGGGTGATCGAGGAGTCCATTATGTCGTCTGATACGAGGAAGAATGCTTGGAGCAGCTCGGTGAGCCAGCCGAGGGTGGCGGTGAGGAAGTATTCGTTCTCTTCGAGGGGGCGGGAGAGGAGGAGGGAGGTGGAGTCTGGGACGGAGAGGCCGCGGTTGCATTTTCCGCCCATGGTATTGTGGTGCAGTGACTGGATGAAGGAAATTGTTAGCTTTGCACTCAATTGAATCATGACAAGGCACCGGTAGATTTATATAGACTTCGGATAGTCTTTAGACCATACATCTGTATACCACTTCAAAGCCTCTTCTGGAAGGTTGTATTGCCTGGCATTCTCCTCCAAGTCTTTGACGAGCTTGGGGAAGACGGTCTCGAAGTCCTTGAGCTTGTTGGATGAGGACGTAGGGGTTGATATTGGCACCTCATTGTCTGTAGCCTGCTGCGACTTTTGGGATGTCGGTAGGAAAGGCATTTTGCGAGAGTCAATGGGTCCAAGAATGGAATGTTGACTCTTTCGAGCTCACGAGGTCAATGCTCTTGAATTATGATCAGCGGCAGGGATAGCTTCTCTAGCGCCGGCGATTGCAAATATCTAACCCCGACGTGTCTGGCTTGGCAACGACGCGGGCTCGCTGACAACACAGGTTGGTGTTGAGCAGCAGAAATCAGTGCGGTGATCTGGATACGAAGAAACATGAGGCTTGCGAGGGTATGTTTTGTCTTCGTGTAGATGACTCTAAGCTTTGCTTGAATATCTCCTTCACGTTGCGAAAGATTTCCATCCCTCTGAGGTGACACGATTGAGAACCCTCTTCTGCCTTCTCAATATCTTTCACAAATTCTACCAAGCCGCAATGGCAGACTTCGGTAGAAGTAACACAGAGCAGCTACGCAGAACACTGCAGGAAGCTGTGGTCAAATGCTCAGAGCGATGTCTTTATCAATCAGCCAAGTGGTAGGTTCAGATTCATCTCGTCGGCGTCATTGGATCGGGTTTAATTGGCTATCAGGGCTGCAGAACTTTCCAACTCCCTCCCTGAGCCTGTCTCAACTTCTACTTCTTTTAATTCAGACCCGGACTCACAAATGCAAGATGCCGACCTACCTCTGTCAATGCCCACATATCTCTCCTCCAATTCAGACCCCGAAGAGGCTCGTCTTGAAGCGCAAGAGCTGCCAAAGTATTTACTGGCGAAGTCTTACTTCGATTGTCGGGAGTTTGACCGCTGTGCTGCCGTCTTCATACCCTCAGTTCTGCCTCGAGGACCTTTGACTCCAACATCTCCCAACGCCAAGACACGCACGCTTCCAAAAGCAGCAAAGGGAAAGGCGAAAGAGTCGAGTCCACATACTGCGCCCGATCCAACATCTATAAGCCATGGATTGCCTCGCTTGAGCCAGAAATCTCTGTTCCTGGCCATGTACGCTAAATACATGTCAGGGGAAAAGCGAAAGGACGAGGACAGTGAAATGATACTTGGACCAGCTGATGGTGGGGGAACGGTCAATAAAGAGCTTGTGGGTTTGGCCCGAAGCCTTGAGGGTTGGTTTTCGGACCGAGCTGCCAAAGGCCTGGACGGCAGTAATCAAGGATGGCTGGAGTATCTATACGGCATCGTCCTAGCCAAAGGAAAGACCGAAGAAGATGCCAAGGTTTGGCTGATCAGAAGCGTTCATCTATGTCCCTTCAATTGGGGCGCTTGGCTTGAGTTGAAGGACTTACTGAACAGGTTCGAGGATCTTCAGGTGATTGTCCGAGACTTGCCACAGAATCTCATGACCCTGATCTTCCATCTCTATGCAAGTCAGGAACTATATCAATACACGGAAACTACGCATAATCAACTGAATGATCTGGAAAGAATCTTCCCCGAAAGCCAGTTCCTAAAGACACAGCGAGCGCTGTTATTCTATCACTCCAAGGACTTTGATGAAGCTGAGTCCATCTTCTCCACCTTGATGCATGCCGATCCTCACAGGATTGATTGTCTTGACCATTATTCCAACATACTTTACGTCATGTCCGCAAGACCTAAGCTTGCGTTTCTGGCTCAAGTTGCAACTGCAACGGACAAGTTCAGACCAGAGACTTGCTGTGTCGTAGGAAACTACTACTCACTCAAATCGGAGCACGAAAAAGCCGTAGTGTACTTTCGGCGCGCACTGACTCTGGACCGCAATTTCCTTTCGGCATGGACATTGATGGGTCATGAATACATAGAGATGAAGAACACGCATGCTGCAATCGAAAGCTATAGACGTGCAGTAGATGTCAACCGAAAAGATTATCGAGCTTGGTATGGACTTGGTCAGACCTATGAAGTACTCGAGATGCATCTCTACGCACTGTTTTACTTCCAACGCGCAGCAGGCCTTCGACCGTACGACCCCAAAATGTGGGAAGCCGTCGCTAGCTGTTACGACAAGGTCGATCGGCCTATTCAAAGCATCAAAGCCTACAAGAGGGCGCTCGTAGCCGGCACGTACTACGATCAAGGAAGCTCCTTCGGCTCTAGTGCAACGAACGGAGAACCTCCACAAGGAACTTTGGACCCTGAAACATTGTATCGCCTTGCGCTTGTATACGAGAAGTTGGACCAGCAGGATGAAGCTGCCTCGTATATGGAAATGGCTCTGGCGCAAGAAGAAGGTTCTGGTGAGGGTGATGATGACGAGACCAGAGGATCTGGGACAGGGGTCACTGCTGCGACTTCCAAAGCGCGGATGTGGCTGGCACGATGGGAGTTCGCCAGGGGCGGTCTCGCACGGGCAATGGAGCTAGCGAATGAGATGTGCCATGATGGTGTGGAGGTGGAGGAGGCAAAGGCGCTGATTAGGGATTTGCGAGCCAGGATGGAATCCGGCAGATCGCCATCCTGACATTTCTGCACCGGTCATGGTCGGTATAAGCAGAGGTGAAACTACCTTGCATGGTTTTATTGCACCGTTCCATCCTCCTCGTGCTATTTTCTTTCCGCCAGTATGATACCCTCCGAAAGCCCGGTGAAGAGCAATTGCTGCAATAAAGCGAAAGCACTGTATATGCTCTCAACCTCTTGATCATTTGACGTATTTATCTCCGTGCTCACGATCTGTACTGATACGTGGGTCTTTTCGAGTCAAAGATCACGCTGTCCTTTCGCAAACCACGCAGACGCGCTCATCGACCAATCAGCTCCCAATAGACCGATCTTCCGTCAGTCCTTCGTCGTCCTCCTGACTCGCTGTAACGTGAAGTGCGCGACTATTTGGGATTGTCAATGCCTCTTTCCGTCCTCGCACAATGATTCGTCGTGCGTCTGTGACGGATCTGCCGTTCATGGGTACCTGATATTGTAATCATCAACACAACACGCAGTAAAAGGCATTTCCTTTTCGGGGATCAGACGACAACACAGCTAGCGCAGCCCACAATTCCCATACCGGCCCATCGCACTTCACCATGATCTACATCTTGTGAACCGAGCCCGATGCTTCAGGCAAGATCTCCAGGATCAGCACCGCTGATCTGGATTCATCCCCTTGCTGTACCTACTTCGATCGACAATTACATGTTTCCCGCGCCGCGTTGCAAGGCTTGCGTTTGTGCGTACGTGCTCTGACCTGTGATTAGCGGGCGGGGGCGCGAGATCTTGGAGCTTTATTGGTGACGTGACCTTGGTGTGACTGGCGAAGACGAACATCCAAGACCCGCTTTCGGAATGAGCATCAGACGCTCGGCTGAGACTATGCCATCTGCCAGAAATCGATTTAAAGAGGCAACAAACCATGAGTATGACGAGAGTCGAAGATCCGCAATGACTGACCACCAAATGCATATACCTCATCACCTATCCATTTTACTCCGCACGCAATGATCCCTTCCACCAGTGCTACATACGACCACCCCTAACCCGCCCACCAGCTCTGTCCACCAAGCGAATGCAGTTTTCCAACATTCTTCACCCGATAGATTAGGAACCCCTTTTGCAAAGATCAGAAAATGACCGGGAAAAAAGAAAAGAAAAGAAAAAGAAAAGCACAGTCTCGCATTTACAAATGGACAACAGCTTCGCGTTCCTTGATCAAGATTAATAGGGGTCTAAACGGCAGGAGCGTCTACGCAACTGCTATGTACAAGCCACGGTAGGCCCTGTGATGATGAATGGCGGTGCAGTCGAGGAGGAGTTGCTGGTAAGAGTTCTTGAAGGCTAACTATTTCCTACAAGGCGGGAGACGTTCGAAAGAGACAGACGACGATTCTACTCGCTTTGGCAGATCGCAAGCACTCGGCTGGCGTCTTTTTTTTTTTTTTCAGGCATCAGTCCGCGGAAACAATCACACTGCTTTTCCATGGTCGTCGAAGTTGATTCGCTTCCACCAAGACCCTTGTTTCGAACGTATGTGTATGTGTACACGACTCTCTATATAGATACCGTCTCTAGCACCCAGCCCCTCGCCCCAAATCTACCCGTCGGTCAAGCTAGGTCAAAGACCAAAACCCTCCATGGCAGCGTTGATTCAACGCCATATACTGACTCCAACGGACAACCCAATCTCTAACAGCTTCACTACCACACCTTCAATTCCCATCCCGTCGTCGAACCCGACCTGTTCTGTTCGGACTGACCAAAACCTTAACTCAACACGACAACCAATACGGCGAACCAGATGCTCTCCTCTGCTATGGGCCAGCTATCTAATCCCATCGCACCCATAGCCATAGCGCCCCCTTTCGCCAAAGAAGGCTAAAGTAGGCAGGATCGCATTACGAAGATATACCCATCCCTCCCTACAGCCTGCAGGTAGTCCGAGCTCCATTCCCACCACTGCTACATCAGCAAGGCTGACCTGACCGTATCTATGCTGACCGTAAGCCATACATGCTCCACTTCCACTTCCGGCACCACCATCATCGCCATCAATCACAACGCGGCAGACTGTTCGCTTGCGAGATCCGTCGGTGGTCGTTGTCATTGCTGCCTTGGATCCTCTCTAGCTTGAAGTGGGATTTGGAGATTGGGAGATGGGGAGGAAAAGTGTTTGGGGAGGGGGGGAGGGAGCTGCGATGCCGGGCGGAGAGGGTGGCGAGGAGGGGAGGAGGGAGGGGGAGGGGAAGGGGGAAGGGGGAAGGGGGAAGGGGGAAGGAGGTAGTGGAGGAAAATTGGGGGAATTGCTGAACTGAGGTGATGTAAGGGCAGGTGACGAAGCCTGCGCAAGAACGCAAAGGGCTGGGTTCATGTCGCATGGGCGGTGTATATTTGTTCAGGGCGCGTGATGAGCCTCGGAATGGATTCCTTCGTTCTCTGAAAACCCCAGGTGAAAGGGTGAAAGGGTGGGGTCAGTATAGGAAACAATACACAGAAGGAATTAATCAATAGCTATCCTGGTCCCACTTCCTTCCATTGGTAACTAAGTACCGCGATGAAAGAACACCACTGTACTGCATCTTCTACGCATTGATTTGGACTCTTGCTTGGTCTTCATTGGCTTCGGCGGAGAGAGAGAAGCCGTTTTCATGGCGATGACGGTTACCCAAGCTCGTTCCGCTGTTGTCTGATGTTACTGTACACTTGATCCCGAATACTCATTCGGTAATAAATGGACAAAAGACGAAGAAAGAAAGGCAAGACCGCGTCGTGTATGCACTATGTTCAGTTCGAATATCGTCCGTATCCTACAAAAGGCTTCAACTTAAGAACAAAAAACCGGGCAGGAATGCAAAACAAAGTCAGAGGACGTGCTGTACAAGGAGCGAAAGCTGCGGAACGAGAGTAGGTTGCTATTGCACCGCAACCTTGGTGCTCCCTCACGCCTCTAGGCTGTGGTCAACGTGAAATGCAGGCTCAAGAAGTCCCGTTGATCACTCCTGGATTTGGCGAACCCATCGGTGTGGGCTTCTTCGGCGATCGCAAGTTTAGAGGGAAGGGATAGTCATCTGGGTCTTCCTCTTCACTAAAAGTTGTGTTAGCGGCGACTTCAGACATGTGATATATCAGACGGGAATATCCGGCTTACGGCAATTTCCAGGCGATGTAGTCCTCAGTACTCAAGCCTTCCCGGCCTTCTTGCAACGATGCAAAGTCGCCAGGCGTCATCATCCCAGAGCGATTTCTTGGTGACCCTGGGACGGATAGAGGCCTAGTGAGCTTCGGCTCTGTAGCATCGAACATACCCGCTTCGTCGTAGTCGTCGTCGAATGAGGCTGGGTATGCTCTCCTCAAAGCCAGTTGCCGAGCCTTTACATACTCCATACCCATCCTCTTCCAATCCAGAAGATCGCTCAAGCGCTCTGTTCGATTTCTCTGATTGATTCGTTGTCTCTTACTCTTCGACGCAAACTCAAACATGTAATTTGCAAGCTGATTGACGGAATCGTCAATGCCTTTCATTCTGCGATCAACAATGTAAATACCGTAATCAGACGCATTCTCGATGAGCTCTTCCATGTAGCATCCGAAACCAGAGAGATTTGTAGTGATGCTCGGAACACCCATGACGGTACATTCAGCCGGCGTATAGCCCCATGGCTCATAATAGGATGGGAAAACTCCCATATGCGTGCCACGGACAAAGTCATCATAGTCTAGGGGTAGGACAGGATTGGCAGAGTTGAGGAATTCTGGATGAAAGATAACCTTTACACGGTCAGAGGGGTGATTGAACAGCTGCACTCGGCGTATTTGATTCAGGATTGGATCATCTGCGTCGTTGGCCATGTTGTGGGTGACAACTGGTGGCAGGGTATTTCGCTTCATTGCGAAGAGTCGTCTTCGAAGCATTACTCGGTCAGCGCTAGTCAGCAGATCTTTGTGCTCGGGTACATCTTCTCCCTCATGCCACTGTAGCGATCGATCAAACAGCCTCTTTCCCACTTCTCGCTCGATAACTCCCACTGTATCTCGCAATGACTTGATGACCGCCTGCCCTTTCAGCGCCTCCACTGTCAAAGAAGTTGTTTTCGCCGGCATGATGATGAATGCGACCACGGTCATCTTAGACCCTGAGCTCTTTAAGCTGTGGTTCAGTCGTGCCAAAGATTCGATAAACATATCGACTCCTTTGTTTCTGTATTCATACCGTCCAGCCGTGAAGAAGTACAAAGTGTTATCAGGCTCGAAGTCGTTGTGACCATAAAAATGACCTCGGACGAAGTCATGAATCTTCTCCTTCGACTGTTGATGCAGGTTTTGGAACTCGTGCATGGCAGAGAATTTCTTCACATTCAAACCATTAGGCAGTACACCATCCGGCTTTCGTTTCAGCAAATGTTCGCTTTCGTATGCAGTGATGTGGGAGACAGTGGTGAAGACGTCTGTTGCGTGTGCTGCTGCACGTTCGATGCAATATCGGTGGTAAATGCCTCGCTTTCCAGCTTCCGCATCAACATCAAAGTA
Source organism: Evernia prunastri (assembly GCA_003184365.1). Taxonomy (NCBI): domain Eukaryota; kingdom Fungi; phylum Ascomycota; class Lecanoromycetes; order Lecanorales; family Parmeliaceae; genus Evernia; species Evernia prunastri. The sequence goes on from NKYR01000048.1 coordinate 173,213, forward strand.
TTGCAGATTGTTGTAAAAGTCAACCGATCCAGCGCAGAGATATCGTCCGAGAAGCGTAGCGTGGGTGGTGAAGATGGTTGTCACGTCTATTCTCCGTTTCTTTGTCAAGGGAAGAGCCACTCCTGCGAGCCATTCGTGAAAGTGGGCAATGATAGCTCGCTTGCGCTCATGAGATACAAACTGGTTCCACGTTAGCATTTCAAAGGAGGCTTGTCGGAGGAGCCAAACCTCGCCAAGAAACCAAGCGACAAGGTATCCAAAGACCACTGCTTCATTCGTCTCGTCATCTCCTGGAGGCGAAGGTATACCAGCCGTGTTCCACAGATCTGCCTTCCACTCATCAAGCCATCTGTAGCCTGTCTTAGTGTCGATAAGCAGGATGCGTGGTGCACCTTCAATCAGCCATCTGCCATAGACCAATCCGATGCCCCTCGCCTGCATGTTTTGTATGGTTTCCGCGAGTTCTGGGTTTGTAGGGATCAAGGGTTCGACTTCGACAGCAGCAGAGGCACGGTTAAGAGGGCCAATGAGAGTGTATCGATCACCATATTCGGCAGTGGTAACAGGTGCTTTTGATTTGATGACGGAGTAGATGCCTCCGACTCGATTGGCAGCCTCCGTTGAGACCTCGAAGAGCATATGATTCCGAATGTCTCGTCCCGTCGACTCTGCATCTTCTAGGACCCTACTCTCGACGGAGCCATTTGTATTCACCGTCGACATGGTAACGAGGGAGCCACAGCTTCGAGATTGATGTGGTGGGCGTTTAGGTGGGGGAGAGGAATTAGGGTCTAGGATTTCGGAGCGTTCCAAAGTGGGCTCCCTAGACTTTGGTCAGCAGCAGTCAGCCCAAGGTCTGATTTAGAGACTTGATATCGGGAGTTGTGATGGCATTGACGCGCTGAACAGCTTCCCCGCATTGCCTGGAAGGAAGTCATGGTGAGACGTACCGACACGATTGTAGCAGGCCAAGAAAAAGTGAATCGGGGAGGAGTAGGGGCAAAAGATGGAGATATTGAAGCCCGAGGAGAAGTGGTACCTAGGTGAGGTTAGGATAGGTGGTATTGTGGATGAAAGGATTGAAGGTAATTCGGGTGGAGAGAAGTTGGGGTGTTTGTTAGCGGACAGGGATCACCCAAGAGAAGGAAATACGTAGGTAAGGTTTAGAGTACTCCGTACCTAGGTAGGGTACCTTAGAGTAGAGTAGAGTAGAGTAGAGTAGCGCCGAGAGCGGAGATGACCTTGAACGTGGGACTGTTCTACTGTATTTCGACTCAGTTACTATTTCTCAACCACACGATTGATTCAAGGACGGTGTTATTCCTCATCATCAACCATCAATCCACAATAATCAAGATATTCTTCAAATTTTGATGAGAGCTTCCATTGTCGAGCATTTGGCCTCGACGTCATATTCCGGGGAGAGCTAAGCTGAAGCTACTCTACCTCGCTAAAAGTTACCTACTTCGTCTACGTTACTACCTTACCGTGCTTACCTACCCCGCCCACCACCGCCGTGCCCCGCCGACATCAACTCTCACGCTTATTCATCCGTCTGTCACCCTCTCTCCCCACCGACGCCCAGCTATTCAATCATGCCACTATCGCTATGCCCTTTACAACATACACCTCAAATCGAGACTCTCCCTATTAAAACTATGGCTGTCAGCCTAGGCACTGTGCGCAAAGACCTCTAAATACTCTACTCCATTACGGACCTACGAAAACTCTCATACCACCTAAACGAAGTCATCTGCATGGAAATGTTCTCAGCACCCCTTCAGCGAGGGTATCAGGTATAAGATATGTGAGCAGGCAAGACGACAGGCCCGTCAACGATCGGAGTTTTCGTCGGACCCCGAATTTGGACTGGAGCAGACAGGTAGGATTGATCATATCTGGCTTGCCGCGTTTCCATCTAAGCGAAAACTCGAGCCGCAGTGCCAGTGAGCCGCAGTGGTTGGACAAATGATAATCCCTACATCTAACCCCATGCTAGCGTGTACACTCCAAGTACAAGGATTCAAGGAAAGGGTAAGGATAGCCAAGACGCTCCATTTCATACATACTAGTTCCATCCCTTAGCGCTGTAACGCGTCCTACTTCAACATATTGCCATCGCAACAACGTCCCATCGATGCACATACTTGGCTACGGAGGCGCGTATCCGTGATGATGATAAGTGTCCAAGTACCTTCCGAGACCTGACCATAGATCTCTACATGGACCTAGTGGTCGACGCGTCTGAAGCTGGCCCCTTCGAGCTATATTTGTTGATCAGGAACAGCATGTCCTCCAATGCCCTGCTGAAAGTTAGCAGGAACGCCGCGGCCGGATTACAGACCTACTGCTTTCGAACAGAAGGGCCCACTTGCCGGGTAGAGCGATTGATGTTGTGATTGACAGCATATAAGCGATTGCGGTCATCGAACTCGTCAGCGGGCTCGCTGATACCTACGTTCCTGAGGTATTGCCGCATATACGTCTTCGATCGAAATCTTACGCGCTCACTTCGCCACATCCCAAGCTCCATCTCCGAGTGAGCATAGAAGGAACATGCATCAAATATTTGTACTTCGCCCGTCTCAAGGCTGGTGCCACAGTTCTCCTCCCAGAGATTCCCGTGGATCAGCTTTGGTACTAGTGTACGGCCTTCTGTCTCGAGTGCGCCAAGTAGCCGGGGTATGACTATAGTCCGAGTCTTCGTTACGGCATCTTCATACTCCGTCCAGCGTCCATTGATGGCGAGGTCATGGTCCACAAGATCTGCAAGCATCTTGGAGAAGAAAGACGCCCAACTGCTGTCCCAGTCCACTCGATGTGCGATATAGCCCTGCATCGTAGGTACATGGAACCCAAATTTGCCAGTAGGCGAGCGACTCACCGCGTGTAATCTCGCCAGCTTCTCACAGAACTGTACTGGCTCTGGGAGATGAGAGCTCATGTCGCAGAACTCTTTTAAAATGAAGAATTTTGGCGGGGAGCTTGCTCTACATTGGCCCCAGGCAAGTGGCGCTGGGATGAATCCAGGCATCACCTCGTGTATCTTGACTTCTGCTTCGTATTCACCCTGTACCATCACTTTCCCTCGCTCGCCTTCATGGCACTAGGCAAAGGACTTCGGATCAGTTTTCAGATCTTTGTCATGGGACATGGAAGAGGAATTGAGAACGCGTTTTTACCTTTACAAAGAACCGTTTCTCGTTACCGTTTGCGAGCTCAGTAATAATGCGAGCAGTCTGGTTCCACGCTGATGTTCCATAACTGTCGGCTCTGATTCTGACCACTCTGGAGATGTTGTTTGGCAACGCTATGCAAGCAATGCATCTTAGCTCAGTGCTACAGATGCGAAGGGCAGTTGAAGGTAGCTTCTTTACACACCTTCCTGGATGCACTCATCAAGATCAAAGTTGCCGCCTATCGTTGCCTCCGACTTCTCCGGCATTTTCACGTTCACTGCTGTGAATACACCTTCATTTTAGGACTCAAAATATAAGCAGTTCAGGTGTCGTTCTTGGAAGTCGGTCGACTGTAGGTGACAAGGCTGAAGCACGAGCACAGCACGGTCTAGACCCGTCTCAAAGAGGAAGGTATCAGCTCATAGCATTGCTTCGATTGGCTAAAGATAGGAATGCTTACCCCAGTCTGCCCTCGCCCCCACCCTTTCTAAAAAAAGCTCGCGTTGTTCGGCGATAATCATTGCAGCATATTCAGTCGTAGATTAAGGCTCTGATTTGTCCCGCTCGCACGAAAAACGTACCCACTTCTTCGTTGCTATAGAAGCCATTGCGAACGACTGGCCCAAAACTTTTACCATGCACTTGTTGCGCATGTGACCTTTAGGTAGTACATACGTGACGTCAAAGCTCCATGGTGGGTTGTGTCAATCTGATAAGGCTGGGATCAACATGGAGACCGTGAGTTGTCGTCGTCTACAGCCTGTGTCATGCTTACCCGTCAATAGCTGCGAAAGCTTCGAAGCAGTCGTTGGGGATCCAAGCACCTCACTCAGCCCACGCATTTGGACCTCTCCCACCAGGATTATCTTCGACCCACTGGCTCGCTAGAATCAGAAGAGGGGGGTATAGGTGCAGTACCCAGCGGACGACGAGAAACCGATAGCACTCAAAGATCAAGAGCCTCTTCGCCAGGTGCCAGCGTATTGACTGGAGACACACTGGGCAGACGGCCGTCCAAACATGAGAACCCTCTGGGTTTGAATATCATATATGAGCCTACTACAGCCCCCACGGTTGACATCATCTTCGTGCATGGGCTTGGCGGAACAAGTCGGAATACTTGGACGAAGGACAAAGACCCCGATCTCTTCTGGCCAGAAAAATGGCTACCATTCGAGCCGGAAATATGTGAAGCTCGCGTACTGTCTTTCGGATACGACGCCAGCGCTCGTCCAATGGACTCGGGTACGATCCTAAATGTCACGGACTTTGCCAAAGACCTACTCTTTTGCATGGAATATGGGAAAGACGACCAAAAAGATGAACTCAATATTGGCAAGGTAAAACCTGAATGATATATTGGAGGCTGTTGCTTACCCTTGCCCTCGCAGGTACCGATCATTTTCGTCGTTCATTCAATGGGTGGCCTCGTTGTGAAAAAGGTACGTTGCACGTTGGCTGCAAGGACTTGATTAATTCGCGTGCAGGCCTACCTCCTCGGCCAGCTTGACAATCGATACAAGCATATCACCAGCTCAATATCCGCCATTGTCTTCCTCGCAACCCCTCATCGAGGTTCTGGCCTAGCCGAGCTTTTAGATAAGATACTCGAGGTCTGCTTCAACCCGAAACAATATGTCGTTGACTTGAAGCGAGATTCACCGATGCTGGAAGGACTGAATGAAGAATTCCGCCATATTGCATCAAGGTTACAAATCATATCTTTCTACGAGACCAAGGCTACACCTTTGGCAGGTGGCACGGCAAGAAAGGTCAGCCTCGCGCTCATGCATCCATGCAGTAGCTAAACCGTCTCTTGAAACAGTTAGTGCTCAATAAAGAATCCTCCGTATTGGGCTACGAAGGAGAAGTATCCAAAGGGCTTCAGGCAAACCATCACGAGATGTGCAAATATGGCGACCAATACGATCAAAATTATGTCAGCATTCGCAATATCCTGAAGACTCTCGTCGGTCGTTGCCGAGACGCTAGTATGTGCAAAAGCTCCTTGCGTCACATCCCAACTAATCGCGATCAGGATCTAAGATCTTGTACGGAGATTCTCCCAATGACCTCAGAAAGGTCCAGACTTTGCTCGCGCTCACGGAGGGACCGGAAGACGATCAAAAGTTCTTCCATGATCGGTGGATGACGGGCACGTGTGATTGGATCAAGTACGAGGCTTTCTTCAAAGATTGGGTCCAGCACAGCGCTACTTCCAAGATGCTGTGGCTTCATGGTCCTCCCGCAAGTGGCAAATCCGTATTGTCCTCATTCATTATCGATTACCTGAGTTCTTTGGATATATCTTGCAGCTTTTTCTTCTTCCGCTTTGGAGATCAGACAAAGCGCTCGCCAAACGCCCTGCTCCGTTCACTTGCATACCAGTTGGCTGCTCAACTCCCAGGTCTCAATCGTAAGCTGCAAGACCTGCACGATGATGGCCTGCGCCTTGAAAAGAAAGACGCTCGGACGATATGGAACAAGGTGTACGTGGAAGGCCTCTTCAAGATGGAGTTGCGTGATCCTCTGTACTGGGTAATCGATGCTTTGGATGAGTCCGAAGCTCCTCACACCCTCCTAGAAATCCTGTCCAGTGTTTCGAAAGCCGCCATTCCGATTCATCTTCTTCTGATCAGTCGTTGGACGGAGCATCTGTCATCGTCATTTGACCGAACGGAACAATGGCCGAACATACAGACGCACAGTATCGAGGCTCAAGAAAGTGACATACACACCTTTGTGCGGAAAGAGCTCCACTATCTCAGAGGTGATGCCGCTTTCAAACAGCGCGTGCTCGAAGGGATCCGACAGCGGGCGTCGGGCAACTTCCTCTGGGTGTCACTAGCCATGAAAGAGATTCGCAAATGCCATACGGAGAAGGCGATTGAGGCGGCGCTCAGTGAGATCCCTAGTGGTATGGGGTATGTACATCATTGCGATTCCCCTGCCTTGGACCGTACTGAATATCGGCTTGTACGGATGCATTTCATCCGATGTCGAGACGGCTTGACTTTCTGTATGCTAGGACATAAGTCAATGCTTGGTCTCATCTGCGAACAAACATTGCTGACTCCATATCACAAACAGGCCCCTGTACAAGCGGATGGAGATGAACATAGCTCGCGATTTGAGAGAAGGCGACAAGGATTTGGCCAAACACATCCTGATTTGGGCTACTTGCTCGCGGCGCGCAATGACTCTCGCCGAGCTTTCCCAAGCACTCGAACCAGATATGGGCGTGATATTGGATCTCCGCCGCGCGATTGGCGAGGTTTGTGGCCAGTTCGTCGTGGTTGACAACACCTCGCGCGTGTCTATGATCCATGAAACGGCGAAGAAGTACCTCCTCAAGACCTCAGACCTAGAATTCTCAATCCCTCCAGATGCTCACCGCCAGCTTTTGACGAAAACTCTGTCCTTCCTCTTTGATCCAAAACTCAGAGCCAAACTAGAGCAGATAGCAGCCATCCCAGCTTCACCGTTCCTTCAGTATGCTGCCACCTGCTGGCCGTATCATCTAGACCTGATCCCTTTGGGTGGCGACCCTCTTCTACCGCTACTTGCCAAATTCTTTCACGGTCCACATGTTCTGACCTGGATTCATGCACTTGCTTATTTTGATGAATTAAGCGTGTTGGTCCAAGTCTCAAAACATCTCAACACCTATGTTTCAAAGAAGCGGAAATTACACGCAGATGACGTTCCACTGAAGCAACGTATCGAGGATCTAGAGCTGCTTGAGCTATGGGCTGCAGATCTCCTGAAGGTCTTCGCGAAGTTTGCACCGAATCTAAGGCAACAACCAAGCGCTATTCACAAGCTCGTGCCACCTTTCTGCCCCAAAGACTCTGTGCTCTATCGGCAATATGGGAAGAAGCTCAAGGATCAGACTGCTTTATCGGTGACAGGCCTGACCAATCCTTCCTGGGACGATTGTCTTGCCAAAATATCACTAGGTAGTGGACTGCAAGCGCTCCAAATGCTTTGCGTGGGCCACTACCTGTGTATCCTCACCACCTCTGGTGTCATCATCTTATGCGATGCTCAAAGCTTACGAGAAGTTCGACGCATTGAACATGGCGAGTTCATTTTCTCTATTGCTGCAAGCACTCAAGGTGAGACCCTGATCTCGTATGGATACCATACGACGAAATTATGGTCCATTCCTTCAGGACGAATGAAGCGCACCTTGGAGAACCCCAAAGACTGTAAAGCCTTGAACGCACTCAAATTTACAGGCGACGACAAGATTGTACTGCTTGGCAGCGATGACAAAACCATTAGGAAGCTTGACCTTACCCAGCCCAATCAAGGATGGCAAATACTAGACCCAAACCTTCTCATGACGGAAGCCTTCATACCCAGCTCTAATATCAACACTCCAAGGTACATGCGCTTCAACCCAGATGCCTCGCTGGTGGCAGTGGCTTATAGTGGCTATCCCTTGACAGTCTGGAGTCTCTCAAAAGTGCAGTCCATTGCGACACTTAGGCGCGATGTTGAGAAGCGAAAGCAAAGTAGTTTCTCGTGGACAGGTGTGGACCGCGTACGGTGGCATCCAGGAGAAGACGGCGAGGTCCTTGGTCTCTACAACGATGGCTACGTGTTCAAATGGAGCATCTATCAAGATGACACCCAAGAAGTCCATACGCGAGCATCGGAGATCGAATGCAGCCCGGATGGATCTCTTTTTGCCACCAGCGACATTGGCGGCATCATCAACATATGGAACTATCAACATTTTGCACTTCTCTACCAACTGTCTTGTGACAACGGAATCACTGACCTCTGCTTCAGTCCCGACTGCAGTCGCATCTACGACCTCAGCGGATCTACGTGCAATGTCTGGGAACCCAACGCTCTGATTCGGCTCACTGAAACAGAACAGCGTTCCAGCGAGAAAGAAAGCGAGGCTGGTAGCACCACTCACACCTCTTCAGCTTCAGAAGCATTCGCCGATATTGCAGATCCCATCACCGCACTGGACTCGTGTACGAAGGCAATGCTCTATTGTGCAGGAAACAACGAGGGAGTTGTCGATATTTTCGATTTCCTCGGGAACAAGTCCGAGATCTATAGATCTCCTCGGTTCCTCACCATCGATTTTGTCCACATCAGCGAAGACGGTAGCACAGTGGTTTTTTCTGAGGTAGGTCCTGCCAGTAGTCAGAATTGTGTTCCTTGCCACCTCGAAAGTTGCAATGCATCAAGCGACAGGAAGAAAACATGGATCATTCGTCTTCCAAATATCCCGAGACATATCCATTGCCTTGATGGACCTTTGCACTCACGCTGACTCTATGCAAACAGGTGGGCGGCCAAGTCGTGATCCTCCGGATCTCTCGGAGTCGTTCGTCCCCTGGACAATTCGACGCAAGATTGGTACGCGAGTTCAGAATAATGGATGGAATCCACCAACTCGGACTCAGCCCCGACTCCAAGCGACTACATATCGACGGGGCTTCCAAGGCCACGATTTGGGACGTGGCCTCTGGTAGCTGCATCGGAGAGTTTCCAGGTAGGAAAGAAAGGCTTGATCGAATGATGATCAACAATCCCATGGACGAGACACAATTCGTCCACTTCTCCGTCAATCACGCCCTAGTCTCCAGCTGGGATCACGGCGGCGATACCGTCAAAGTCTTTCCTTACTCAAAGTCTATCCCTGCGTTGAATGTATCTCGCAGCCAAGAGCAAGCTCCTCCCCTTCAGCAACGGTCTTCGCCCGCAGGACTCACCAACCTGGAAGTCATTTCCGGGGTCGAGAATGTCTTTCAAACCGATGGACGCCACATCGTAGTGCACATCATCCGGTCCTTCGCCGGAGCTCAAGTCGAGTCGAGGGTGGTCATCGTCCCTCCCTCGTCTCTCGCACCCCATCAGGGAGCCGGCACGGATTCGGCTTCGACATTTGAGATACCCGCAACAGTCATGGGCACTGTCCGGAAACCCTTGGGGTTTTCCGATGGCAACTTTTTCTATCTCGACAATGAATCTTGGGTCTGCACGTGGCGGCTCGACGGTAAGCAAGACAGCGTCGCCTTGAAAAGACATTTCTTCATCCCCAGGGATTGGCTCAATTCGGAGACCTTGGATCTTTGCATGCTGATGACCAACGGTATCTTCATATGCCCTCACTATGGCGAGGTAGCTGTGATTAAGAGCTCTTTGACAAAGGAATGGTAAACAAATCGTGGGTGAGTAACTAAATTCCTCTTGTAATCTGAAATGAACGTCTACCGATAGCTAGACAGGGACTCGACGAAGCAAACAGCCTCTCTGTCCCACCAACCGCGGCATCATGTCTAACAAAACTCATACTAGGTCTTAAATGCCTTCCCCCCCCCCTCCTCAGTCCTAGGGGAAATATTGCTATCGAAGCAATCCATCAAAAGCCTCATCTGTCGTCGGAGCGAGAAGTTGAACGATACTCTACGAAGGACCGCACCGAAAGTCCCAGACGCCAAGAGTCCCACGCCAAAGATCTCGGATAGTGCTCGGCCTGAGCGGGTTGCCTAGACAATGCGCTTAGATTTACTTTGGAATCCAGCGGGACTTGAGGACGATTGCACCCATTCAACCCAATAAAGTCCCTAAAGCTTTGATCCGTGGGCCCCCCCTGAGACATTTCTCAAGCATCATCTGCTATAGGTCCCTCTTGCAAAAGTAGGATTAGGGCTCTCTTGGCGCTGTCCAGGACTTTTGGTGCGGTCCTCCGTAGATGATGGTCTTCCGGGCTAGCATCCAGCTTCCCTAGGCCGAATGCTGAGCTCAAATCCTGCTGAATCTGCTCATGTTGATCCAAGACAAAGGGATGCACTGGGGCGCTAAGACCGTTTTTTACAGAGGACTATTACGTCTGTCCCTCGTGATTGATAGCCAGCCTTTTCGGGCATGGGTGTGCAGGCGCACAAACGTAACGGAAATGTCCGTCGATGGTAGGAAGTTTGAGCCGATATAAATAGGCAGTGATATACATGTGCAAGACAAGAAGAGATACTCTAATAGTTACTCTAAAAACGTGTCATTGAAACACACATGTTATTGGGTACGAACCGCTAAAGTGCAAGCGAAGCGAATAGCGAGACTACGATTATACACTTTGGAATAATGAGAAGGTGGAAGCGAGAATACCCTACCCCTGCTGTCATCGAGGTGGAACTCCGAGGTCTGCGAGGATGCCTAGGTAGACCCTGCGTGATACGCCGTGGAAGAAAAGTGACTTACAAGAAAAGGCGGGCAATGTGCTTGTTACAATGGTGACTCCGTCTGCATACAGAAATGAAAGCAAACAAACCCACTAATATCACGCTAGTAAAAATCTTCCTTTCCCTTGGCAGAATTCCATTGACGTGCGGGCAGCCATGACTGATGCTGCCGGCCTCACGAGCGACCAAGGCAACAGACGCTTCTCATATCTCAGGGAACTGAAAGCGGTTGCAGGCCGGGATCTGACTTCTCCGGAAAGGGACCCCTTCGCTCAGAACACCACTGCTTTGGCCCGAACCTTGACATTCGAGTTGGTGCACGGTAGCCCCATGCTCTCGCCATTCCAACACTCTTCTCATCAGTCTCGAATAATTCCATCTCGAACCTACCGAAGAAATTCGCAAGCACCGTCTTCATGTTCGCTGATGATCTTTGATTGTATGGGGCTCGACTCCTAACAGCGCTGGTGTAAATGTGTAACGGTTTCTTATCTCCTCTTCACACCAGAATTCTGTACCCGATCCCACTGCATTTTATGGCATCAGATTTGAACGATTGAGTGCGATTCCTACGTGGGTGCTGGTCCCGTTGTACTGAGGGGATATATGTGAGAGATAAAAGGGGCCGGGTGGGTTGCGTCGCGTATTACTTTTTCTGACCTCGAATGTAAAATTTGGCCGAGAGCGGAGATGAACGGGGACTTTTTTCCTCTCCGTTGCCATTTCTTTTCACCTTTCAATCCTACGATTCAGCGACGTATACCTCCTCATGATCAATCATAATCATTATGAGATTCGAATCTCTATAGATATTTGCAGCCTCCACCCTTCAGTTTTATTGATGCCATAAGAGCTTTACATCACTGTCGAGAAGTTACTTAACCTCGACGTCATATTCCGGAGAGAGGTACTGAGAGCTACAAGTTAACTCTAGCGCCTCATAGAGGAGAGCGGGATTTCCCATGTGCTCAGAAACTTGTGGCTCTGTCCATCACCATCTAGGTTAGTTACAAATGCACTTTTCGAGCGACTTTTACCAGATAGGTCATAGTGTCCAACCAATGTACATCGTCCTCGCTTACTCTGTCGCCATTGGGCATATGCCGTTTTCAGCACTCAAGCAGGCCCCAACTGCATTTAGTAAGCCCTGGATGTCAAACTTTCTACTCCGATCTTTCCCCAACGCTTGCCATGCGGGCGGTTCAGGACCGGGTCCGTTTGTCGGATTTCAAGAATCAGGATCGGGGCTAGTAGAGAACCAGCGTTGGAGGTATGTTCCAAGCCCCACTGACTCGTCTTGCCTGACAATGTTATCAAAGGTTTGAAAGCCTTGCTGGGTCTATGCGAGGAATGTGTTGAAGCCGTTTACCTATTATTGAAATATGACTCCCCGTGTCAGCGTTACCGTTAACCGCTGAGGGGAAACATGTCAACAAGACCTCTATAACGTCTCCATGTCTTCTTCCATGTGGCTGCTTCAGATCTGAGGACCCTATTTTCAACGCGACTTGAAGCAGAACTCCAATTCCGGGTTCAGTTGATGTATATTGGTCAACGTTTTCTGGCGTCATATAGCAGATGTGAATGTTTTTGCTTTCTCGTGCGTGTTTGTGAGAGATGTACAGTGCTGGCGCCCTTGGCAAACATGAGCTGGGAGAAAGTGCTCAACTTCAGACTGTCATTTAAGCCCAAGGCGACGAGCACATCGAGAAAATACTGTGAGTGTTGAAGATTAGAAGCCGCGGAGCCTACTTAGTGATTAATTCAAACGATCTTGCAGTTTAATCATCGTTTTGATCTGTTGAAGACAACGGAAGAGTTGCGCCAAACAAAAAAGCCGTTGAGCCAGATGAGTCCATCAAGTATCGGAATCCAATCGCTCAATATCAAAGCAGGCAGCAGCACAGGAGCAGTGCCAGAAATGACGAATGAAATAAACGGCCAAGCAAGCGACAGAAAGTACAAAAGCGCTGGGATGACCACCATAGGAAGAATAACACCCATAGTCTCATTAAAGAAGATCGCATACAACGACGTCAACGACCATACGACGATATCGATGTCGCGATAAAGCCAAAGCAGCACGGTTCGCCTCACCCAAGAGCATGCCTGTCGAAGAACCCATGGATAATGTTTCTTCAAGAGCTGGTCTAAGAAAGCGGCGTCGCGTGGAGGGAAGACCTCGTGGAATACATCCGATGGTGTTAGTATAGGGTCACCGGAAAGGCTTTGCAATGCTAAGATTCTCCACGGCCGCAGGTCTGCAGCGGCACCGTGCTGAATCATGAGTTTCGTTGCTTCAAGCTCGTCTTGAACCAACTCCGGAGGCTTGTAGATATTGTGGACTTTCGCCTCATATAATGTTGTAAAAATAGGGCCCAGGTTGTTGTCCACCCCTTCAGATGTATATATTGCGCGCCTGAAGACCGCTCCACTCAAAGTCTTGTACACGGTGAGCGTCTCGTTTGGGTTTGCACCGTGCGCCAACAGTATGCGGATCATGCCGGAGTCGATCCGGCGCTGCCGCCACGGCGACAGCGCTGGCCGCAACGCACGGTCCAGTATCGGTCTTTGCAGAAAAGATCGATTCATCAGGTATGGCATCGTTGCTAGCTTGTTTTCGATATACCGCATGAGGCTCGCTTCTACAGCCAATGCGAAAGAGAAGCTCGTTGCGGCCGCATCGTATCCGGAATATCGACCGGGAAGGGGTTCGGCCGATGCATATCTGACGAGCTGCCTATCATTCTCATCGACCTAACCCGCCCAGCGATCAAGGGTCCAAATGAGGTACATGACAAATCGTCCCAACGGCGAGTGCTGTTTTTTCTGCCTTCGAAAGGAAGAAATTGAGCGCTCTAGTTCATCGATCAGTCTATCGTCTAGTGTACCTTTGTCTTGCTCGATAAGATGAGCATAAGAGTAAAAGTCGCTGACGAGGTTCCAGCATCGGTTGGTGTGCAAGTCATCGTCTAAGTCAGTCTTCAAGGGCAACGACTTGATGATTGCTAGTGTCGCTTTGCATAACGCTGCCCGCGCGTCGAAATCCTTTGACTTCCATGAGGTAAGCTTTCGCAACATGTCAGGCTTCGAGAGGAAGTCCTTGACGGTACGATGAGAGAAGCGCACGGTGTACATTAGATGCTGCTGGTGGCCTGAGTTCATAGTATCTGCTTCGATTACAAGCAAGTCTTGACCTCGAACATTTATGCGCTTGTGTATGCTTTCGAAAACGGCGATGACATCGGCACTATTAAGCGATTTTTTTGCGGCGGGTAGTGCATAATCTGACGTGATCTTTTCTTGTTTATAGAACCACAGTGCTAAGAGCGAAAGTGGCTGTATGCCTTCGAGACAGATTAGTAATATTTCTGCCGTTTCTTCGCGATAGAAATCGTCGATGCTATCAAACATATGTTGGAAGTACGCCTTCAAATTGGTGGGAAAACTTTGAAGCCTCTTGTGCAAGTCTGGTAGACTGTCATCATTGCTCAGCCCTCGAAGAAGATTGCTGACGACAATTCTGACCCAAAGGAAGACGCCCTGAGCATTTCGGACAATCTGATCGACCAAGTCGCTGCTTTGGGGATCTCTGGACTGGAGCAACGCGAATTACTCGTCTATTTGAAACCTGTTCTCGACATATCTTTGAATGTCGTCTCCGTTATGATCTTCAAGCAATAGTCTTCGGCGGGTATCGGCGCCAAAAGCCGATATGAAGATGTTCCACTGTCGGCTAGATAAACATATTTTAACAGACGGCAGGGCATTAGGTTCTTCAAAACTTCTATGAAGTGCGTATAATCTTCCCCGTCGTATTCGTCCACGCCGTCAACGAAGATGCAAAATTTCAGATCTAGAAAGCGCTGGTGGCTCAATGTCCTGAAAGCCTCTGATAGTTCGAAAAGGGTCCATGTTGCGCCGATTTCGTAGTAACGGCTCCACCTAGAAGGACATGTAATAGGCACTAGCTCTGGACACTGACCATAGATTTCACGTAAGAGCGATTGCAATAAACCCTGTTGTGACTTTTGCATCGGCGCTCCAGCGTTCCAGAAGAAGTATTTTGCAACAATAAGCCTTGTGTCCCTTGCCCAAGACTGCAAAAGTTTTTGAGTGCATGGCTCATTGGCGATATAATTCATCAGAACACATTTCCCCGATCCAGGCTTTCCTGAAACCTAATAGATGTCGTTTCCGGATTGCAACCATTCTCTAAACCCAACATGCCGATTCAATGGCCCATGGTGGTCATGGAAAATCCATTCACAGGTTTGTTCCTCGGTATCTGCGATGTCTGATTGTCGACTTTGCCTGGTCTCAAAATCGAGACTATTGAGGATGCAGAGTATTTTCTGGTCTCGCGAGGCTTGAGCTAGCGATGATAGCTGAGCCGATAGATCTGATAGTGCTGTGTTGCCTTCCACTCTCACTTTCTGCACTGTTTTTAAGATTTCCGTCTTCATTTGCAGCAGTTTCTCATCAGCGAGGTCTTTCAGGGTCAACAAGACTTGAGACTGTTGTTGACTGGAGACTGCAGATTAGCAAAGCTCTGCCATGATTCCAAGCATATTACCTCATCATGACCTGAATGTGGCCGAATATCTCCTCCTGCACAACATGAAGCCTCTTTTCAAGGGCCGCGATCTTGTTTTTTTTGTGAGGCGTTTGAGCCGCTACAGCTTTCTGAAAACCTTCCCATCTTCTACGGGGACCTGCCAGGCTCTTGACCTTAAGACCATCGAGTACTGAGAGCAAATCTGAAGCTATCATTCTGCAAGAATGTGCAAGTTGTTTCAGCTCTTTTTCGTCATTTAACGACGGTACAAGATCATCATTTTGATCAAGAGGGAAGATGATCTTGTCGGCGAGTTTTCTGACACGGATAATGTTTTGTTCAAGATTGGATCTTTCTGCACTGACCCCATCAACAGAGTGATAGAGCTCAATGCTCCCTGTCACGAGCTTAATGCCGAAGTCAGTGAATTGGACCACAGCGCTGGCCAAGCTAATGGCCGTCAACGGGTCAAGCATTGTACGCAGGTGGCGAGGGTCTAAAGGTCAATCCGTTGAGTGTACCACTTGACTCGGGACAGTCCCCCTCCCACAGTCCCCCGTCACTGATTTGCAGCTAAAATCAGCCTCCCGTTCTTGCCAGGTACCTTAATTTTGGTGGGGTTACCATACTAAAGTATGTACCCCACCAGGCCAAATATCGCTTAATGATCTCTAAATATTGAGAAGGTGGATCATTATCAGCACTAACTACTCTACAGCGAAGAACTTAACAAATGATCAGCCAATTGGCTAACATCCTCCTCCCTAGGCTTTATAGACTTCGCCTTCCTTCTCGCTGCCGCAGCCTCTCTAGCAGTCGCTCGCTCCGCCTTATCCTCCTCGTCGTGACGGAGCTGGGACTCCCATCTAGCCTGCTTTTCAGATTTGGAGGCTACACCTCGCCGGACCCGAGTCATTGCTGAAGGTGTTGGATCCAGGTCTTCTGGTAGAACAAGTCTTTGCTGTTGACTGCGTCGATCGGGCCATTCTAGAAGAGGTGGGGCTCTCGATGCAGGCGGAGACGGTGAAAGAGGGGGAAAATCGTCAAAGTCATCGACATTGATGAAGTCATTCAAGGACGGCTCTGATATCAATGGACTTGGGGTGTTGATACGGTCTTCCGAAGGTACTCGGCTGGGTTTCTGAGTAGGCTGTGTCCCCAGAATTTGAACGTCGCTGTCGCTACCGTGTACGGAGAAAGGATTGTCAAAATCCGTCACATCGTCTCTCCCAAGGCCTCTGGACTTGCGCCGCTGAGTCAAAGAAGAAGTCAAAGAGGAAGACTCTCCACCTTCTTCAGGCCAAATTGCCTGCGAAAAAGCGGAGGCGGTTTGTTGATCCTTGCGTATTTGCTCCACATATCTATCGTTCTTGATCTTCTCATTTTCCTCTTTTCGTTTTTGTTGACGTTTAGTCCGATCTTCTTCATCAGCAGCCTCACGCCCAGTTAGTGCACGTCTTCTGTTACCCTTCTTGTACTGCAGACCCTCATCGCTCTTTTTGGCTACGGTAAACGACTGTGATAAAGGATCTTTTGTATTATACTTGCGTCCAAATGCTGCATTCACCTTCTCAATGGCCTTTGTAACCTCCTTCGTGTACTCCTCAGCGCGATGGCTTTCTGNTTGGAGGCTACACCTCGCCGGACCCGAGTCATTGCTGAAGGTGTTGGATCCAGGTCTTCTGGTAGAACAAGTCTTTGCTGTTGACTGCGTCGATCGGGCCATTCTAGAAGAGGTGGGGCTCTCGATGCAGGCGGAGACGGTGAAAGAGGGGGAAAATCGTCAAAATCATCGACATTGATGAAGTCATTCAAGGACGGCTCTGATATCAATGGACTTGGGGTGTTGATACGGTCTTCCGAAGGTACTCGGCTGGGTTTCTGAGTAGGCTGTGTCCCCAGAATTTGAACGTCGCTGTCGCTACCGTGTACGGAGAAAGGATTGTCAAAATCCCTCACATCGTCTCTCCCAAGGCCTCTGGACTTGCGCCGCTGAGTCAAAGAAGAAGTCAAAGAGGAAGACTCTCCACCTTCTTCAGGACAAATTGCCTGCGAAAAAGCGGAGGCGGTTTGTTGATCCTTGCGTATTTGCTCCACATATCTATCGTTCTTGATCTTCTCATTTTCCTCTTTTCGTTTTTGTTGACGTTTAGTCCGATCTTCTTCATCAGCAGCCTCACGCCCAGTTAGTGCACGTCTTCTGTTACCCTTCTTGTACTGCAGACCCCCATCGCTCTTTTTGGCTACGGTAAACGACTGTGATAAAGGATCTTTTGTATTATACTTGCGTCCAAATGCTGCATTCACCTTCTCAATGGCCTTTGTAACCTCCTTCGTGTACTCCTCAGCGCGATGGCTTTCTGGAATCCGCTTATGGAACTGATAGGCTGAAAATGCTCCGGCCTCCAGCATGTCCTGTCCCCGTCGGTTATACCTCGATGTAGTCACCGGTGGCGGTCCCTGATCATCGTTGTCGCTCGAAGAACCACTGGACTCCCTCCGAGAATCAACAGTNTCTGATATCAATGGACTTGGGGTGTTGATACGGTCTTCCGAAGGTACTCGGCTGGGTTTCTGAGTAGGCTGTGTCCCCAGAATTTGAACGTCGCTGTCGCTACCGTGTACGGAGAAAGGATTGTCAAAATCCGTCACATCGTCTCTCCCAAGGCCTCTGGACTTGCGCCGCTGAGTCAAAGAAGAAGTCAAAGAGGGAGACTCTCCACCTTCTTCAGGCCAAATTGCCTGCGAAAAAGCGGAGGCGGTTTGTTGATCCTTGCGTATTTGCTCCACATATCTATCGTTCTTGATCTTCTCATTTTCCTCTTTTCGTTTTTGTTGACGTTTAGTCCGATCTTCTTCATCAGCAGCCTCACGCCCAGTTAGTGCACGTCTTCTGTTACCCTTCTTGTACTGCAGACCCTCATCGCTCTTTTTGGCTATGGTAAACGACTGTGATAAAGGATCTTTTGTATTATACTTGCGTCCAAATGCTGCATTCACCTTCTCAATGGCCTTTGTAACCTCCTTCGTGTACTCCTCAGCGCGATGGCTTTCTGGAATCCGCTTATGGAACTGATAGGCTGAAAATGCTCCGGCCTCCAGCATGTCCTGTCCCCGTCGGTTATACCTCGATGTAGTCACCGGTGGCGGTCCCTGATCATCGTTGTCGCTCGAAGAACCACTGGACTCCCTCCGAGAATCAACAGTACCTGTTAGAGAGGCATAACTAGCCGGTGTGATGTTCGAATCGAATGTCATTTGCCAGCCCACCACAACTTCCGGCGCCTTACAAAGCCATCTCGGATGCAGAAGAGAGAGTGGAATAGGTATCTCCTCAACAGCACAGCGATACAGCCAACATTTGCAGGGCAGACCGTATCTGCAAGGGAGATGACATGCTTCCCGACACATATTTCCTTCAGGTGCTGGGGAGGCTTCTCTAACCCAACGTTTTGCTGCAATTAATTCAGCATGAACGAGTTCAATCTCGGTCTTCTCACCGAGTTCGGCGGTCTAATGGTGCGCCGTTGATTGACTATTTCAGCAAGGGATGAACTCTCCCATGCACTACCGATTTTGGTGTATGCTACTGCTACAGCTTAGCAATGGATATTTGCGATACGGGCCCTTCATCTGATACTATTGTACTCCTTTCGAGCTACTTGTGACGTAGCCCGAGCACCACGTCGTCGCCCTGAGGCACTACCTCGAANCCTTCTTGTACTGCAGACCCTCATCGCTCTTTTTGGCTACGGTAAACGACTGTGATAAAGGATCTTTTGTATTATACTTGCGTCCAAATGCTGCATTCACCTTCTCAATGGCCTTTGTAACCTCCTTCGTGTACTCCTCAGCGCGATGGCTTTCTGGAATCCGCTTATGGAACTGATAGGCTGAAAATGCTCCGGCCTCCAGCATGTCCTGTCCCCGTCGGTTATACCTCGATGTAGTCACCGGTGGCGGTCCCTGATCATCGTTGTCGCTCGAAGAACCACTGGAATCCCTCCGAGAATCAACAGTACCTGTTAGAGAGGCATAACTAGCCGGTGTGATGTTCGAATCGAATGTCATTTGCCAGCCCACCACAACTTCCGGCGCCTTACAAAGCCATCTCGGATGCAGAAGAGAGAGTGGAATAGGTATCTCCTCAACAGCACAGCGATACAGCCAACATTTGCAGGGCAGACCGTATCTGCAAGGGAGATGACATGCTTCCCGACACATATTTCCTTCAGGTGCTGGGGAGGCTTCTCTAACCCAACGTTTTGCTGCAATTAATTCAGCATGAACGAGTTCAATCTCGGTCTTCTCACCGAGTTCGGCGGTCTAATGGTGCGCCGTTGATTGACTATTTCAGCAAGGGATGAACTCTCCCATGCACTACCGATTTTGGTGTATGCTACTGCTACAGCTTAGCAATGGATATTTGCGATACGGGCCCTTCATCTGATACTATTGTACTCCTTTCGAGCTACTTGTGACGTAGCCCGAGCACCACGTCGTCGCCCTGAGGCACTACCTCGAAATCCATCAATGTGGGAACAAAAGCAAGTCTCTCCCGAATATTGTGCTGCGCAGGCGCGACACCCCGCCAAAGTTTGGTGGGGGCTGCACCAAAGAATGGCGGGACCTAAAGCTTATATGCTCGGGAGGCTGATTTTAGCTGCAAATCAGTGACGGGGGACTGTGGGAGGGGGACTGTCCCGAGTTGAGTGGAACTTGAAATATAGCGATAGCGTACATTGAGCAGAAGGCTTCAGCATCTCAACGGCAAGAGGTGATGTGGCGCCCTGCTCAAGAGATGGACACTCTAACGCCTGTGTTGTATCCCACGGGACAAATTCTACTCCACAGCTGACACCTGTAATTTCGTACGGAGCACTCATAAGCTACATTACTTTACTGACGACCGTTTTTAACAAACCCTACAAAATGGCCAGACGCAGTATCGCATAGCTGATGGGTTCTGAATGAATGACCACCTATCAGACAGTGTCTGGTATGCAGTTGTGTCCTACAACGCATAGAATCGTGGACGAAGACTAGACACCCTGCTTTAGTGCCAAGACTCTATCAAAATCTTAATTTCATCTGCCAAGACGTACATCGGATGACAAAATCGTAATTTCACAAGGAAGTTTTGATACGTCTGTCAACTATTAAAATGAGTGATAAGAAACCCCAAAAATTAAATGCGTTAGGAGGGAATCGAACCTGCTTGCTGTTAGATTGAGAGCCAGCGAGTGAAATTTGAAATGAAGGGCGAGCTAACCCCCGGCTCGTCGATGGCAACGACGAATTTTACCACTAAACCACTAACGCCTGTATTACACTTGATTAGATTTGGCCGCTTATTTTCCGATATCAATAGATTCTCAAACACCCGTAGAGGGGTGTCCCATATCGCAGCTTCCAATTTGCTACGATAATATCTCGCGGTTTCCCAAAAATGCTCCCGATTGATAGGCTTGAATCTACCTACTTGTAATGTACATTGAAAAACTTACTGTACGGGACTCAAACTTGCAGTATCAATCCACACACCCTACTAGATCCAACTTCTTTGGCCAGTCCATTTACCCTTCTCGTCTCGTCGAAACGAGGCCAAGTCCTATCATCCCATAATCTTCTCGACTCGGAGCCAATGAAAGAGACCGCGAATTCCGAAATTGGCATATCTCCATATCAATAGGTGTTTGAGAAAATCCCCGTTGCGGCGGAAAGGACATTCAAGTTGTCAATGGCGTGCTCGATTCGAGGTACACCCCATTATTCGTCCCTCCATGTAAGATGGTTTCTCAGCCTTGGTATCATACACACTTGTGAGATACCCTAAAGGAAATGTGGGCCGAATCGGTTGAAAGAAGTATAGTTCATCGGTCTCTGGTCCCTAGAGAGCCTTGGTCGAGGGTAGACTGAGACCATAGGATATCTTTTGAATTGGGTTATACGCTCGCGGCACTTATGCATCTGTAGGAACTGGGGAACTGCAAACCTCGCACAACCGGCAAATATGTGGGCTCCCGGGTTGGAAGTGATCTTTACATACTAAGAGGCGATGCTCCCTCCTGTTTCGCCCGCCCCTCTCAGATCTCAAACCCAAGGACCAGTCTAGTAAATTAGCAGCTAGATAAGATCCGCTACCAACCCCTGTGACAAGTTGAGGCTACTGGATGAGCTACCAGAAGCGGACTTCAATCGTCTACGGTCGTGAGGAAGCGCAAGATCCGCTGACTTTTGGGACAAATGTGGCTAAGACATATGACGATAAATCACACAAGCCACCGAAGCTGATCAAAGGTAACCTGGTCTACTAGCGACTGGGTCATAACTAAGGGAAGGCAGGCTGGAGTCGCAAGATACGCTGACAACGTATAGATCTATGCCTGGTCCTTGGAAAGGTGGGATCTTTCTCATATTGACTGTTTCTATATACTAGCTGGAATCAACCTCTGCTGATCCTTACAATATGATAACGAACCCCTTCTCAACAAAAGAGTGTGCCTCGAAGTAAGGCCGAGTGTCCGATAAGGTGGAACGGCCATGAGCATTGCTCTCATTATCTTCCTTGCTTTAAATTTGAAGAAAGTCGACAGCAATCAAGAAAGAGTGATAAGCTTCCACGTAGGTTTGGCTAGTATCCACAAAGCCTCATCAACTGGCTCTAAGACCCGTTGTACTCTGCGCGCCATGCTGCTGTGAGGTTAGAACTCGATAAGAAGAATCACCAATCCAGGTTTCAAGCTGTATTCGCCTGGTTTATACGACGAATGCCGGCAAAGCACTACAAAGTCGAGGTTTTCAGGTCGTGCTCGGCGCCAATCTTTGTGCAGATAGATGAGTCCTAAAGATGGACCACTGGTAGAAGCCCGGATGACGAGCCGATCATTATCGAAGCGGCTTTCCCCGCGAACGCCTTCTCTGTCTACATGTAGACATGCAACACTGGACCAGAAGCGAATGCAGTGGTCAAAAGGAGTCCTGTGCGGGTCAAGAGAATGAAGGGATAAGACTGGTGGCACATGTTCCGGTTTCCACTCAAAGGCGGATGCCGTGGCATCGTGGCTAGTTGCTCCTTTGCTCGTGGTATCCTGCGCTTCTATATGGATCGCTTCACCATCTTTATTGAGCTTGTACCATTTTATCTCTCGGAGTATGCTACGAGTGTCTCCAGTATGAGGGGAGAGACTATTGTTACTCCCTTGTCGCCAACCAAGCCAAGACCAGCTCGGGAACTCTTGCCGCCTGCGGTCTGGGTAATGATTGCCAAAAATCCACGTTATCGCAACGTCAAACAGCGATTCAGGCAACCCCCAGAGGAAATCGCCCGAGAACTCCGGGCGGAGTATGTTAAGTACGCCTTGGAAGGCGTTCAAGCCGTCATCTTCTTTCGTCAGGTTTCTACATGCATATCCCTCAATACAGGTGCTATATTTGCGCAACGGACACATGTCTGCAGTAGACTTGCTAAGAAAACGACGATACTGCAGTCCTTCTTGCGGGCTGATGTCAATATTTGGACTATGAGAGGTTCTCTCAAGGACTGTGTCCTCATAGAGAATCGTCTGACCGCATTGAAAGAAAGTCTGATAGGGAGTGAATATGAGTAGGCGCTTGGAAAGGATTTTTTCTTGGTAGGTCCATCCCCTCGAGCTCCACTTGCTGTTGGAGACTGAGGCCAAAAAAGGCCGTTGGACGGTCATGAGATGCAACCCCTGAACTTCTGCTTCATGTTGCGTTACCAAGCGAGAATTTTCGCGCACGCCTGGAAGAGGGGCGTAGGCATTGTCACCACCACCAGCCTTGGAGAATATCAGTGTCATCGTAAGCTCAAGGCCACCATGTCATCATAGCGTGAACTCACCACTATTGTAAAAAGAGCACAGCTGTAGATTTGGTTCATGCTACAAATCTGACGTACTTTGTCTTCTTCATCATCCTGCTTTATGCATAAGCCATCGACCCACAGATATTGTGCACCAAGTTGTTCGCAGAGATACATCGCGTCTTTGATTGTAGTACCAATATCTGCATAGCCATCGGAAAGGCCCTCTTCTTTTCGTAGTCTCTCATAATGCGTTTCTTTCAGCGTCACTTGAACCGAATTGCCCCAAACATAGCTCAAAGCTACGTATCTAGGGTGTGGAGGAGGGTCAACAACACAGCGACGCTTGACGTCAATAAGTCGTAGCGTGAAGCTGGGGTTGAATCCAAAAGGCGAGGGAGTACAGTCCTGACCGTGTTCATCCATGCAAAGCGATAGCCACGATAGCAGCAGCGCTTGATCAACACACGTCGACCCAATCCTTCGGCCCAAGAGGAGTTTCTTGTCCTTGTGCTCTATGCGCTCGGCAGACAACTGGATACCATGGGCCCATACTGTTCCATTCCTATCCGAACTCCAGGTGTTACCTGTATCAGTGATGATGGTGAGCCAGATTCGAGCGACAGTCGTCTCCCCAGGACCGATTGCATCTGTGCTCATAGCGCCGTAAATTTCTGGGCTCATATGGACGTAGGTTGGGACGTCGCAAGTGAGCTCTCGAACCTGTGGGTCATTTGAGAAGCTTAACAAGATCAATGTGCACAAGGGGCACTGGGTGTTTTCTCTGATTTCCTGCAATTTTCGTAACCCTTGCTTGAATCGAAGGTCATCGATGCTAAGAGGCAAAAGCTTTCTATGCGAGAACCACCTTCCACAAAATTCGCATAGCTGAGCTTGGGGAGCTTCCATAGCCTAAGGCGCAGTCTTGACGATATTAGAAGAGGAGATGAGGTCTACTTTTGAGAGGGCCCGGAACAGGTCTCGGACCCACATAGCATGACTCAAAATTGATTCCGACTAGAACAGGCAGCTTCTCTCATCATGATATACCTATAGGATATCATAGAAATGTGGTGAAGAAGCAGAGAGTCTTTGCCTCAGGCATGTTGATTGAAATATATCCTCGGCGTACTCTACGAGGACAGCGAGGACTTCAAGCTCTGGATGGGGAACGATCTTTTAAAATTTCACTGAAGCTCAGCAACCATTGGGACAATGTGATGACCATATCAGAAAGAAGGCTCCATGCTTCGGACGCAACATTTGACTCTAGAGTATACTGTAGCGGAACTATTTCCGCGCCATAGCCAAAGACGCGTAGCGGGCCACTCTGCTCTGGAAACATTGCACAACATACTTCTGTCTTCAACCATGCCTCTTCTGAATCGTAAACGCCGAGCTGTGAGTCCCGAAATAAACTCCCTGGCCAGATCAATCTAACAGGACGGAAAGCAAGCAGAAGCCGAACCCTCACCTCCACCAACGCGTCGCAGGCGGTCACCCTCGGTCTCTGATGCCTCCTCAGTCGAGGATGATGTGGACGGCGATGGCACGCAGGAAGGAAGCAGCAATGACCAGATGGTGAAGAAGCTCGTGAGACTGGCGCTGGCGAGCGAGTACTCGCGGATACCGATCCGACGATCAGATATCAGTGCCAAAGGTATGAGAACGTGCTTCGTAACGAGAGTGATGAAGGCTGATGTGGGGCAGTCATGGCTCCGAACACGGGGCGGCAATTCAAGCATGTTTTTACAGAAGCACAGGAGCAGTTGCGGTCTGTGTTCGGCGTGGAGTTGACTGAGCTACCTGTGAAAGAGAAAGTCACCATCAGCCAGAAGAGAGCCGCACAGCGCTCAGGGACCCAAGGATCGAGTACATCGAAAGCCTATATCCTGACTTCCACCCTCCCTGCTCGTTATCGAAAATATGGCGTCCTTCAGCCTCCGCAAATTCCTTCCACAGGAGCTGAAGCATCCTACATTGGCCTTACGAGTTTTATAGTCGCTCTGATATACCTTTCCGCCTCGCAGACAGTATCTGAATCTCGACTTGAGAAACACCTGAGACGTATGAACGCGGACAACTACGTTCTGGCGGGCGAGAAGACGGAGAAAGTCCTGAAGCGGATGGAAAAAGAGAACTACATTGTGAAGGTGCGGGAACGGGACGGAGGTGGTGAAGAGAGTGTGGAGTATGTGATTGGGCCGAGGGGCAAGGTGGAGATCGGCGAAAGAGGCGTTGCTGGGTTGGTGAGAGGTGTCTACGGCAAAAAGGATGCTGAAGCAGATGAGCTGGAGCGCAGGTTAGTGCGCAGCCTAGGAGACGTGGCTATTGAGAAGAAGAATAGGAGCGTCAGTGGGGAAGAGGGGGACATTGGAGGTGAAGAGGAAAACGAAGGTGAAGAGGCTGAAGTGGGGACACAGGAGGCCGAAGAAGAAGAGGAGCAGCAACAGCGAGCGAAGGGTCGGAGGGGGCAAAAGAAGCAGACCCCAAAGCAGAACAGACGATCTTCAGGCCGGAACAAGAAGCGGGCGAGGGATGAAGAGGAGGAAGAGGAAGAAGAGGAAGAGGATGACGAAGACGCCGAGAGCGATGAGTGATCACGCAGATGATTCGTAGACTGTACATAATGTCATTTATGCATCATTGTGGGGCGTCGCCCTTAGGCATGTAAATTCGCTAATCTCATCTTCTTTCGGCACCGTGGCGCCATGGGTTATCGATGGAGTGAAAATCCCGATTAGGAATCTTGCGGCAATGCCAGCGGCTGTAACGCGTGGTGCATAAACCCTTCCGGAAACCCCATCCGTCCAGAACCAACCTCCAAAAGCGCCCTCCCTCTCAAAAACCTCCCCCCTTCCCCCCACCTCATCACCGTCCCTGAAACTCCAAGCTCCCCCTCACCCCCTCCTGCATCAACAAGCCCACCACCTCGGGGCTCAAAACCTCACTGCGGAACCGCTCCTCCTGGAGCAGCTCGAGCGCCCGGATCGTCGGCCCCGGGTGGCTCAGGTAGGCGACGTACTCCGGGTGGGTCCAGTAGCGCAGGTAGGCGAGGTAGGCGACGAAGTCGGGGGCCTGCAGCAGCTTGAGCGCGGCGAGGTGGTTCAGGTAGAGCGGGGAGGAGAGCAGGGTGACGAATTCGAGCTCGAGCTCGAAGCGCGTGTAGCCGCCGTAGAGGAGGGGGGCGGAGGGCTTGGAGGGGGGGGGTTGGGGGCCAGATGATGATGATGCTTCGCCGCCCGTCGTTGGATCTGCCATATGGGGTGGCGTGAACGCTCTATTCGCGAAGAGCGGGTTCGATTCAGCTGGTGCCTGGTGGGTCTGGCGTGGTGGCTTTTTTTACATACGCAAAAAGGGAACTTGGGAAGTAAGCCGGGGGGGAAAGAGCAGCACGAGATGAGGGACTAGGCTGTATGTAAGCAGCACGAGACACGAGTCCACGAGGTTTTTGGAAGGTTGCCGACTCGCCGGGCGCCCGAGGGAGTCGAGATTGCGGGGTGCGCCGATAGTGTATAGGATTCGGTTGTATAATTGTATTGGTGGCTAGTTAATCTAGCCTGAGGAGGTCAAGAGCAGGGGGAAGGATTGGGGGAGTTCTTGGTTGTTGGAAAGGGACCGAGTGAACTTTCCAAGCCCAAGTCACAAGTGGAAGAAGCTTTGCCTGAAGTGGGAAGGGGCCAAGGCTTTAAAGTTGGGACCCCTGGAAGTCTGAATCTATTGGGGTCCTTGTACCCTCGAGTCTAGCCTCTAGGTACCTACTTCGTACCTAAAAGCAAGAAAAGAATTGGAATGAATTATTTGCCTCGAATCAATTCAACCCCTCTGCCAGCAACAACCTCTTCTCTCTCCTAATCAACGAACCCTCTACAACTACATATACCTACCTACTCACTCACCTACCTTACCTACTTTACAACAAGAAGAGAATAAATACTCTACATACATCCTAGACACTCGTCTTCCCCTTTATTGCATTACCCTAATCCTTACCTTAACCTACTTTACCTTACCTAACCTACCAATAAATCCATCCTTGCCCCACATTCTCGTAATCCCAAGACTTCCCACTTTCCTACCCACCTACTATCTCTCACCTCTCCTCCTCTTCTTCTTTCCTCCACTGGACACTCCTCACATCGCTATCTCCCCTCTTTCCCATCTTCCCACCCCTCACAATTATTCCCACCTATATACAACCAACATTAACACAACATTTCATAGAGGTACATCATCCCGGGAAACCCATTGACTCGGGATTCTGTACACAAGCGGGGAAAAACCAAGGGAAAAAAGGTGGGAAGGTCAAGGGAGCAACGGGTGCCTGCAGAAGGTTTTCGCAGGCCAAAATGTCGCTTATCCAGATCCAAGGCCAAGGCGGCGGTCATGGCGCAGGTATGCTGTCCCACTGCCCTAGTCATGTCCCATTCATGCCTTGCCTCCTGTCACTCTTCCACTTGTTGGGCACAGATAAGCGCTCTGGCATGCAAGTATGGTCACCTGTCCTCACACACAAAACCGGCTTCAACGAACACGTGTATCAAATCAATTTCAACCACCGACTCCTGTTTCAAGTCTTGGATTTGGTTTCGACATGGCCCGCTTGAAACGCTCCCCTAAACAACCAGCACTGCGCGCTTCTGCTAACAATCTTCTTTCCATAACAGACTCGGACTCACCCAAACAATTATCCCCTGGCCTCACTGCCAACTTACCATCCAACAATCCCTTTCGCAATCGTGCCGCTTCACCAGCCAACAGCCTCCCCTCTCCTGTCACCACCACCTTCGACAACATCCCGAGTAGGGCCCCCGAGAGACCTCTGTCACGAAATCCTTTCCTCGATCAGTCGGATAAGAAGGACGCGACAAGGGTACAAGTAAAGCAAACCTCACCGGAAAGACGACCATCCGCCATGAATGAAAGATCATCTCCAAGGAAGCAGGCATTGAATGGACACGCCGTGGAACTTTTTGTGCGTCGCTTGATGCTCATGTCCATCGATGGGGAACCTGTCCATGCTGACTTCCCAACTTCTAGGACAACCTCACGCTCAATGATGGGCCTTCAACCACCGGCGCGCCACCGAAAGGCTTGCCTCCTCCATATACCGATCGCCCTCCACGGTCAGAAAACTACCCTCCGAAGCCTACGAATGGCCATTTTGGACACCACCCATCACGATCACAGGAAGATGGAAAGCATCGACCACACATGGGAAGAAGACCTCAAGGGTCGGAGCAGGATATCTTCGCCGATCCACCGGACGCGAGAAGATCACATAGACGGCCCACGAGACGAAATTCGGATTCGTCCATCGCCAGCAAGCAGTTGAGCCCGGAAGAGGAGGCTAGGCGGCGTCATCGTAAAGCGCGAGAGGCTAGGCAAAGAGATCGAGAAAACAAGGGCAAACCTCCGCCGTCGAGGTCCGGAAAGCCAAATCGACGGATAGATCTCATCGACTCTCTTGACGTCACAAGCATCCACGGCATTGGCAGTGAGTGGTTCGGTCCGAAATTTTCTTGTTGGTCTCTCACGCTGACCTTTACATAGTGTTCCATCACGACGGCCCTTTTGATGCTTGCAATCCTCATCGCAACCGCAAGGGTTCCGAGCGAGCACCAATGCAAGCATTCGCGAAAGATTCGGCCAACAATACAATAGGTGGCTCTGGTCCAGTCCATAAAGAAATCAACTTCGCCCAATTCCACGGCCGTGGGGACGAAGGTTTCACCGATTATGCAACCTCTGGGGCCGTCAAACCACAAGCAGAGCCCGGAATCGAATTTGAATCTTACGCCGGCTCTAGCGCTCCACTGAGAAGAGGTCCCGGTATACGACCAGGCATCGACCGAACATCCAGCTTCAATCCCACTTCTCGTGTTGATCCTGTCCATGGCGAGGAGAGTCTGGGTCTCGGTACCAGCACGTTTCTGGAAGGTGCACCAGCAGCTCGTACAGCTATCCAACGCCGTGAATCCGAAAATGAACAGATACCGGGCATGGGTAATACGGGCGGCCTAGGCAGAAAGAGGAGTTTGGCCCAGAAGATCAGAGGTATAAGCAACTCGAATCGCGGCGGTGGTTTTGCTGGACCTCCTGGAAAAGTCCCCACCCCAAACGGCTTCTACGAACGCACCACTAGCCCCACAGGTGCCGAAGAAGTACAGAGTGCAGGCGGCATGCCCAATATTAAAGCGACGGGGAACCCATTCTTCAACGACTACGATGACGCCTATGAGAGAAAAGGACAGAAGATTCAGAATGCCGAGCAACGAATGCGAAACGGTAGCTTTGGAGGTGGTGAAGATCAGATCAACGCTCGGGCTAGAGCCATGAGCAGTCCCAAGCGTGCTCCTACAGGGGCAATGCTGGAGAGAAGGGTCACTAACGATGGAGCTGTTGCTAGCCCGGTGGAGCCTAGTGGTGGTGGTGGTGGTGGCGGCGGTGGTGGATTCCTCAGCAGGGTCAAGAGTCTGAAAGGCGGCAAGAGGACAAGACCCGAGAGGAGAGAATAGTGTGACGAATATACGCTGGTGGTTTGGTTCTACAGACGGACGAGGGCAACGAATTAGTTTGGGGAGGGGAGGGGAGGGAAGGAAGATAGTTCATGAAATCGCCTTGACTGCAATGTATGTGTGCTTTGGACATGAGAGAAAAAACTTACCTTCCGGGCGTTTTTGGAAAAAATTCCCTCACGGCGGCTTGTGTGGGCTTTTTTTCCTTTAAACTTGGGCAGCGAATTGAATGATGTTGAAATTATGAGGGCAGGGAAGAAGGAAGAGGGGGGGGGGACTGCTTTGGCATTGTTAGGGATTCCCATGTCTGGATAGATAGATAGACAGATCGAAGACGGGACGGAAATACGGAAAATTTTCATGATGAGCTTGGTTTGATTCCCTTGTGCTGTGTACTTTATGGACATGGTTATGGTCTGCGTCGATGGTAAAGGGTGAAGATTGTCAGTCGAGCGTCGTAGTCTATGAGCACCTTGCTGAGAAAAGGTTTGGTGGTTCGGCTTTCCATGTGTAGTAAGTACTGTACTGTAGGGTGCTTCGTCTTTCTGTATGAGCGAGTCGAAATTTGATCGGTCCACTGCTGTTACTGCTGCTGCTGCCTCTGCTCTTTCGCATCGCAGCAGCCCTTGAGCATCTCATGGTTAACCTAGCAGCAAGCATGGAGCTTGAGCCTTGATCTATCTATACCCTCTCCGTCCATCTAGACGGATCATCTCATCTCGTCTCGTCTCGTCTATCGCATCCCTTTCTGCTCCTTCTCGATAACAAAGCCTGAACCTCTCCCTCTCCATTTTCTTCTCATAGTATACCGAACCCTCCCCATCCCCCTTCTCCCCTGCTTCCCCCCCCAGAAAACCCCTTCTCCCCCTCCCCTTCTCCCCTTCTCCCCTTCCCCCTCCCCTCCCCCAACCCCCCATCCCTCTCCTCAATCCGCCACCTCAGGCGGATCCCCCACCGGCCTGACCATCCGCTCGATCAGCGCTCCCCTCACCCGCTCCCGGCACTCCCCCATCCCCAGGCTCATGTAGCTCAGCAGGGGCGGGTGCCCCACGTACGACGCGTAGCTGTCCCGGTGGATGTTGCACGCCCATTCGTATTTCGTCGTGTCGGCGTGGCCCGTGCCGACGTAGCGCGACTGCAGGGCTTCGAGCTGTTGCTGGGTGCGGAGTTTGTCTGCCTAGATGGGGGGGGGGAAGGGGGGTGTTAGTGAGAGAGGGAGAAGGGGAGGGGGAAGGGGAGGGGATGAAAGGGGGATGAAATGGGGGGAGGAGGGAAGAGAGGAGGGGAAGAGGGAAGGGAGACGTACCATTGTGAGCGATGGCTTGAATGATTATTGTTGAGAGGAGGTCTGTGGTGTGGATACGTAAAGGATGGAAGAGCGTCACTAGCTGTCAGTGGTTAGGTAGAGTTCTCAAGAGGAGAGGTTTTGAGAGAGAATTTAGAGTGAGCGCCGGGTAGGAGGAGTGCTTTGACTCGGGGAATTTGCAGATCACAAATGGACTTCGAACAAACGAATTACCTACAACTATAGTGGAAAAGGTTCTTGCAGTTTTATGATCACACCGCAGCAGCTTAAGCACACAACTCCTACCCGCCATCACCACCACGACATTCAAAAAAATGGACACATGGCCCTCACCTCCACCCCCACCAGCACCACCCTCCTCTAAACCGCAACCGCAACAACAACAACCGCAACAACAACAACCGCAACAACGACAACCGCAACAACAACCGCAACAGCACCAGCAACAGCAACACCAACCGCCCCAACCCCCCACCCCCATCCCCCTCACCTCCCCCCTCCGCACCCACCCCAAACGCGGCCTGCCCCCCACTTTCGCCTCCACCTACCCGCACGGCCACATCTCCGGCCACCCCCGCACCCCCGCCCAGCAGGCCGCCTTCGACGCCCGCCGCGCCGAGATCCTCCGCACGATGGGCAGCAGCCAGGACATCGAGCGGGCGTACGAGGACGTGGTCGGAAAGGTCCGGGCGGAGCTGGAGGAGGGCGAACGCAGGGCCCGGGCGCTGGAGGGGGAGATGGAGGATTTGCGCATGGAGAGGGAGGTGGAGAGGAGGGTTTATGGGAAGTTGAGGGGGTTGAGGGGGGAGGGGGGTGAGAAGGGGGGTGGGGGGTGATGGGGGGTTTTCCTGGGGAGGGGAGAGAGGTGTGGGGAGAGAGGTGTGGGGAGAGAGGTGTGGGGACTGGAGAGGTTTTTGAATGGATGCTTTACTGCTGGTGCCGACTTGATGCTTATGGGTTGGTTGAAGCAAGTGCGACACTTCGGGAACTGGTTCTTCTGGGACATGGACTGGACGTTGCTCTCCCGGATCTCTATTGGAACGATGCAAGACCCTCTCTCTCGCCATGTTTGCAGTCGCCCGCTGTAACTTATGACCTTGGCCGTCACAGCGGTGACCGCGCTATCCATCAGACGCCCCAAGAAACCTTTGCAGACACAATGTCGCGGATCTTATATCGCAACGCTCGCCGTACATTGATTGTTCTGCCTGCTTGCGGCGAGTAGCTTTTGGAATCGGAGCCCAGTATCACTTAAGAATATACTTTGTCTCCGCCCTGTCAACGAAATGCGACTCCGCCGAAAATCCGTGTCAGCTTGATAGCTTCTAGACCTTTTGGACTGGAAAGTTGGGGGTTTGGACCAGCTGTTACGGTAGCGAACGGGATCCCCTTCATGGTTAGGGAAATGTTGAGAAGATCTGGTCATTCGCCGAGATATCACGTATGTCTTCTCCACCCTCTCGGCCGTGTCATACACTAAGACCTTAATTGTTGGTGGTATTATGTAGCCAGCTTTTCTAGCAGACTCTGAATCGGCAAATCGTCGCTTTCTAGGGTCTTTGTTTTGGAAGAATGAACAAAGTGCGATTCGCGCTGGGTGTTACTAGTACCACTTGGCCACTCAATTTGGCTTTGTGTTCACGTCTTGCTTGAGAGAGAGAGTCGGATTCGTGATGAAAATGTTGTATAAAGGTTCCATTCGAGCTGATTCGAGCTATGTCGACTATGTATGCCTCTTCCATGATCGAATCCATCCGATCGAGCCAATTGGAACCCACCTAGCTTTCTGCGTCATGGTCTATCAATCCACAGTGAATGTGTGCTCTAAATCGCTTCCCCAGTCTTATTATTTTAGAAATCGGATACGGTGCTGCAGCTTACACTACAGCATTGCTCAAGATGGATTCGCTGACTGGATTGACTGCATTTTCAGGGCCTTGTGTGTCCGCAGCCCGTTCTATATCTTTTTACTGCTGTCTATGATGAGTATTCTTAGAGTACGCTTTATTCTGAACGTGCATGACAGCGTCCTTCCCAGTACGCCTCGGTACTCTACCACTCCAGTGATCAAAGTATCCAAACCTCTTCTACAACGCCCACTGCGGTTGGTATGATCTTACTCCTTCCCGAAAGCTCCGTGGATACCATTCGGGCGTTTGGATGTTGCTATGGTCTGTCAGACGCTCGTTTCCTGGCCCCTTCTCCGACTAATAATCATGGTAAAGTTAGTGTAGATAGGCGCTGTATCATTTGCCGATGGTTACAATGATCGTATATGTGCTGGTGATTTTGTAGAGTGGGCACTGGCGGTTTGTGGGCAGAAGTTGGTCTTTCAGAAAGGGGTTGGAGATTAGTAGTTGGTAGTGTAAGGCGAGGGTCGGAATCGGCCCCACCTCCGATGCTTGGCTTCGGAGATTTGACGGACCGGAAAAACTAAATGCATCATTTTCCCCCACACTGTTCGTGACTCAAGAAAAAACTTCTCTGCATTGCAACAACATCTCATGCCCTCCTTTCGACAAACAACTCTGAGCCTTCAATTGTCCCATAACATCTTTCATATACTACCACAATGTGTCCATCATGCAACGGCGACGTCCCTGCAACCACTAATGGCCAAGTGAATGGCACTACCAACGGCTTTGGAGAGCACACACCACACAATCCACGGAGGCAGCCCTTTGCCTCCGTGGGTGATTATCTCTCCAATGTCTCAAATTTCAGGATTATCGAAAGCACTTTACGTGAAGGAGAACAGGTGAGCAAAGATCTGTCGCTTTAAGGCTGCAATTGGATGTTGACCGTGCGCCTGCAGTTTGCCAGTATGCTTAACCCATATCCTTGTGTCAGAACGTGCACTTCCTCCTCCCGCTCATCCATCTAACCGCATCTACCGTGCAGACGCATTCTTCGATACGGACACCAAGGTCAAAATAGCGAAAGCGCTGGATGCTTTCGGAGTCGAATACATCGAGCTCACTTCTCCTGCATCCTCGGAACAGTCACGCAAGGATTGCGAGATCATTTGCAACCTCGGGCTTAAGTCCAAAATCCTCACTCATGTTAGGTGTCATATGGATGACGCCCGGATCGCGGTCGAGACTGGGGTCGACGGCTTGGATATAGTCATTGGGACGTCTCCGCAGCTGATGCAGCATTCACATGGAAAGAGTATGGACTATATCAAAGAGACGGCGCTTGAGGTGAGGGTTCTGCGCGGAATTAATGAGGAGGACTTTGAGCGGCTCGCTAACGTGAAGCGAGTATTAGGTTATCCAATTCGTCAAGTCCAAGGGCCTGGAATGCAGATTCTCCTCGGAAGACTCTTTTAGATCCGATCTCGTTGATCTACTTAATATATACTCTATCGTTGCTAAGGTTGGGGTTGATAGAGTTGGTATCGCAGATACGATTGGTTGCGCGAACCCAAGACAGGTGTATGATCTTGTCCGGACACTGCGCGGGGTTGTCCAATGTGATATCGAAACACATTTCCACAACGGTTCGGCTTTTCTCTACATCTATTTCTTCGCATCATCTAGACCAAAGGCTTATCGTGTTTGCCTGCAGATACTGGCTGCGCTATTGCCAATGCCTACTGTGCGCTTGAAGCAGGAGCAACTCACGGTGAGTCCAGGATTCCAGCCCGCTGCGTGATATTCTGACGATCGGCAGTCGACACCTCAGTTTTGGGCATCGGCGAGCGGAATGGCATTACCCCTCTAGGAGGATTCGTCGCCCGCATGCTGGTCGCTGATAGAGACTACGTGAGGAGTAAGTACGACCTCACGAAACTCAAGGCAATTGAGGACTTGGTCGCATCTGCCGTCGAGATCAATATCCCCTTCAACAACTACATCACTGGTATGTTCATTGTGAAAAGCTGTTAATCAATTCCATCCTGATCATTCTCTCATATAGGCTTTTGTGCGTTCACACACAAGGCCGGTATACACGCCAAGGCTATTCTGGCAAACCCTACCACGTACGAGATCATCAATCGTAAGTTTATCTACTGTATTCGAAAATATATCATTAATATATTTAGCGGCGGACTTTGGCATGACCCGTTATGGTGAGTAGATTACTCAACTCAGATGCGACGTCCACTAAACTTGACTTAGTCCATTTCACATCGCGCTTGACTGGATGGAATGCTATCAAAAGCCGTGTCAACCAATTGGGTTTAGACATGACTGATAGTCAGATTAAGAGCTGTACGGCGAGGATTAAGGCCATGGCCGATGTTAGACATTTGGCCATCGAAGACACCGACTCTATCATCAACGCATTCTACGAAAACCTTTACTCGGAGAAAGCTGGCGAAAAGCCACTCCTAGACGACATGACCGCTGAGGAAAAGGCTGCATTCGCTAAGAAGGAGGCGGAGTTGAGCCAAGAACCGGAATCGCAGCACCTTGATCAAATTGTCGATCAACAGACAAATGTCTTATCCAGACCAGACGTCAATGGTCACGACGGTGTGAATCTTTTGAACGGTGAGACTGCTGCTCCGTCGTGAATCTCACGCAGAGGTGCTTCTTTGGGCTAAATTACAATCATCTGGAGAATATTTGATATCCCGGGCATCTAAGTAGCGCAAATTACTTGCGAAACTTGTAGTATCGAAAAGTTTTGCGCGCCGTTACTCATTATGGCATGTTATTTAAACCCACGGCTCCCTTTCGTCATCTTCTGGTCCTGATAAGCTTTTGCCTCCACGATCTGACATGCTAGGGAAAGAGTGCTCAAGAGACGGCGATGTTGGGCGCGCTATCGATCTAGAGTAAGTGCAATAAGGGTCTCATGAATTGTCTAAGCTTCGAAGCATTCGGCATGGTTGAGATGGATGAAGCTAATGGGTCATTGGATGGCCGTAGTAGAAGGAAGATTTGGGTCTCTGAGTAGGATGGGTGCGTTGAAGCTTGCTGACTAGGTGCATTCTGGCAATTTGTTGGAGAGAATGCTCAATTATTTTCTTGTGCCGTGTCTCACTCACCCTCTTTCTCCAAATATCAGCGATGCGCGACGCACTCTCAGGACACACTTAGCGACTCGTTCGATCGTTTCGGCCGCGTAAATGATGTCGAGGACGACGCCGAGGTCGATGGAAAACCTTCGATATACTATTATGTGAAACTGTCGCCGGCCTCCTTATTTCTTTACCACCGCGATTCATTTCTAGTCGGATGCCCTTTCAACATCAACATCCTTCTGTACATGAATCTCAGTGTCCCTCATTTCAACAAGTCTTTCCGGCCCACATGTGGTCTGGATGGCACTCCGATTGCTCCCGTATGCCTCCATCTCGAATACCGAGTCCAATTCCTCTCTCCCGTTGCGCCCTTTAGACCTTGACTCCCACATTTGACTGACCTGTATCAAGATGGGAATTTCCTTGTAGAACGATGGGCTTGTCGTGTCGCCTGAACCGATGCTCTTTATCCAACCGCGAGCTTTGTCATGGACAGGTTTTAAGACCGGTAGGCAAGCGTTGAGGACGCCGAGGACCACTTCGAGACCTACCAGGAAATTGCTTGTCGAAGTGTTTGTGTCGCCACCCAAAAGCTGGTAAACAGTCGTCCGAAGGCGATAGGCTGTTATGGCGCAGATACTATGGTTCAAGGCATTTAGCCCATAGAGCACAGCATTTGGGGGGGGGGGGGTTGAAGCGAACGAAGAAGAAAGCTTACAATATGCCCAACCCGAACATTCCACCTATCATCACCTTCCTACCAATCGGCATCTGCAAGCGCCATAACATAGGGATCGGTAACACCACTATCGTGAGATCTAGGACAAGATTGATGATTATATATGTCAGATCATACGAATCGGTATCACCACATGAAGTACATGAGACTGAACTATCCCATGAACATGCGATCGGGGTGCAGATCAGACATTTGGCGAGAACTTCGGCGACAGAATATGAGCCGTTGACGATTAGTACTGCGTAGCAAGTAAGGCGAAACGATCGCAACGGGAAGATGCGGATGTACAGAAGAATGATGGAGGAGCGGATGAAGCCGATGGAGATGGAAAAGAGGATATGTGTTAGGACCGTGAGCTACACCATGTTAAAATCTTGGGGTCGGGTATAAGAGAGCCTTTTGACGTACTTGCAAGACTAGAGTATTGACCTCGTCTGTCTCCACTTGCGATTGCGTGTGGTCCTGTCCTCCCAGAGCCAGCAGTCGGAAGTTGAAATAGAGGAAGCAGATGACTTCTGCTAGTGTAAACACCTGACCTACATTAAAAGTCGGACAAGGGAACAGTGGCGATCTCATACCAGCCCGACCACTATCAGGTAATCTTGTGACTCCAATCGAACCCTTTGGATTCGCCTCGCCCATATTCGCAGGGCGACTGCAAGCGTTGAGATGATGGAGAGAACGATCAGGGCTACGGTCTGGAAAATGAAATAACCAGGCATGCTGCTTCAAGAGCCGGATTCGACTCTCGTGACTGGGTCGTCTTGGTTATGAAAAAAGGGCGGCGATGAGATCAGATGCAGATTCACATATATCAAATGAAGCAAGCGATGGCTTTAGAGAGATATGAAGAAAAATGACCGCAAAGGACTTGGAGGGAAGGAAGGATGGTGTATGGCAAGTAGTCAAAGGATGCCTTATCAACCTATTTCACGTTTTGATCGCAATCTCTGAGGCGGTGGTCTGAAGACAAGGCTGTAGAACATGTGCATGAGGCGAAATTGATGGCGTGCATACGACCGTCTGCACTGTGCCATTTTTTCAAATCCATCTCACCGGTTCAGATGTCGGAAAGTAATCTTCACAGATTCGAAGCAAGAAAGTGTACCGTTCGCTTACTGTATAAAAGTATGAGAGAGTGCCCTGTCGACGAGTAGGAAGGAAATGGTGTTGGTGCGCTATTTTTGATGAGATGGTGGATTGGTCTCTTTCAATGTTGGTCAAGACGATAAGGAGAGCATACTGTAGATGCGATTGGTCAGTTTGGTCTGCAGGTTGAGTGAGCATATCGCTGCGTCTCTGTTTGATCCAGAGCTGCACGGAGAGTACTTAAGGTAATGCACGTGGGGCAGTTGTCTGACATGCATTCAACCGCCGGAATTTCCGTGGACGACGTCGCGGTTATGTAGCTATTGTGCTATCAAGAAAGTGGGGGTTTAGGGTACATTTTTCCTTCGAGAAATACCCGTTTTCCAAGTATCTCATTCACAATTACCCATCACTGTAGTCTCTGATGTCCGTCGTTTCGCCCACCCACGAAGTAAAGGTGCTGGACCTCTACCCTCCGTTATATGTATGGCGGCCCCAATACGAATTCCTAAGTCCGTCATTTTGCTAGTACTTGACCCTCGGCTGGGAAGAAACGAAACAGTGCAGCCGCTTGTGGATTTGATATTCGACACCTCAAAAGTCCAACGCAAGGCATTGCAAGGCAGGGCTTAGATACCATATCAAGACGAGATTGAGCGGTTTGGAGCAGGCTGTCAGACTCCATTCCTAATCCACGAGATCATAGCCCAAACAGGGAGCATTATGTAAGTGAGACGGACTCAACTACCTGATTCAGTCTCTTGGGCACCGCCAGAAATCCTACTTTACCTTCACCCCGCTCGATCTCCCGAAATAGCCTCTCTTACCTTACTCGATGTCACGTAGTTATGCAACACACCTAGTTATGCAATACCCTAACCCTAAATATATATCCGAGCCAACATCAAAATGCCTTCACCCCACCAAATCCGTCATTAAATATTCAACAATAACGTTAGGAATGACTAAATTTATGTGTATATAGTTATTGTAGTCTGATGATTTCTTCTCTATCTTCTTCTGTCGTCTCTGCCTTCTTCGTCCAAGCATATAACATCAATTTTACGTTTTTGATCACCATCTGATCATTTTTACACCGATTTTCTTCAGATAAAGCGCTAAAATGCTAAAACACTATAGTAATCACGAAACATCAGTCATGAGTCTCAAATGTAGTATCTTCATCGCTAAGATATAGCCTGTTTCAAATGGTGGGCGGATTGTTTGATGAGATTGCGAATGTATTTAGGGTTAGGGTATTGCATAACTAGGTGTGTTGCATATCTTATGGGCCAAACCTGATTCATAGAAACGGTTTAGACATGGTTCGCACATGATTAATAAGCTGGAATAGTGGTAATGACGGGATCCATTTGTACATGGGTTAGATTACGAAACGTTTCTGGTTTTCTATCATTGAAAATAAAGTTAACTGTTTAATTTGCTCTATGAGAACGTGTATTTCGGTAAGCTTAGCGTGTATTCAAAATTTTCAGGGTCCACCTCTATCGAGGATATATCTTTTCATCTCCACTCCACTCTCCTCCCTTCTCAATCTCTCACATCGACGTCCGCTATGTCTCGAGAACGCCGCCCCCGCGACGAAATCGTTCAAATCGATCGATTCTGAAGTCTTTTTCTTTGCGACGTTGATGTAAGAAAGCAAACAGAGATTCCGAGTCTCTCGCTTAACCTTAAATCATATAATTGATAGTATATATATACACTTCAGTCTGTGAGAATCAACCGTCAAGATAATTAGATATCATTGAAAAAATCTGTCGTATCTATTTCGTTGATAAATAAAAACAGTTTTAGTTTTTTAGTCATTGAAAATTTCAAATAGTGGTAATTTTTGAATAGTTTAAATACTGTTTTCACTAATTACAAGCATGTCTATACCGTTGGGGTACAAAAACCATTTGAAAACCGTTCGTAAGAATCAGGTCTTTCCTATAAGGTAACTACGTGACATCGAGTACCTGCTTTTCATCCGGGACACGATTCTCGATTTTCAGGCACGATTGATGGAACGATATGACATCCTTGCGGAAGGCTGAGTGCTTGAACCGCGTCTTGAACAGCTCCGCTGGCTACAATTGATTCCTCACATATCTAATTATCCGATCTCAGGCGTCCAAACCGACGGTCTGGACCGTTGGGAGCCTTGGGTTCAGAATTAGCGCGATGCGGCTCGAGGTGTTGGACTTGCTTGGTAGGCTTGTTCTGGAAGACTGTTTCGCGTGATGAAGGAGGAAGAGAGGCAAGGAGGAAAGAAGGGAAACTTGTCGGTCGCTCAGACTAACATGGGCAAGGAAAGGCCCAATCGGAATAGAATAAAATATAACGAGAGATTTCATAGAGAAGAGGCCCAGCGTATCTCTCTTCACACAAGAATAATGCCTCTCCGGCTGGATTCTGCCGCAGAAAGTGACCCCCAGACAGTCTCGACATTACAGGCAGACCAGTACCAACAGTCTAAGACGGCGGAAAACGCGTTGGAGACAAACCCAATCAGAGGCTTCCAATCCACAGAAACCTTCCGCAACTACTCTCGCCACCCTTTTCGGATCCGCAACATGTTGTTCTCTACACCTTAGATTGACGCAGAACCGGCAAGTAATAAATCAGTCCATCTCTTCACCCGACTCCCACGCCCGTCCGTGCCTCCTGCCCCTCAAACCCCCCCGAAGTTCTAACAAGAGACACACGCAAACCCCCCCCCCTTCCCCGCCTTCTCCCCTCCTCCCGTCCTCCCCCCCCCTCCCAAATTCTCCCTTTCAACCACCATGCGACCGCACGCCCCACAACCTACACCTCACTCCCCAGACCCCTAATCCAGCACCCTCATGCGGACCATTCCCCCACCCACCCAACGACCACCTATCACGCAACCCTCCCCGCCAATCATCCAATACAATTCAGCCCAGCCCTAACGTCCCCTTCCATACGCAGCGCAACATGCCCCATCCAGCCAGCTCTACCAGCACACCAGCTCATCAACACGTCGATACCCATCCCAAGTCCTAACTGAACGGAAGAGCGAAAGAGCGAAAGAGGCAAAAAGGGAAGAGCATCACCGGCGGGCAGCGGGAAACAAGGGCGAGGGACACGGGCACCTCGGCGCTAGTGTGAAAGACCGCGCATCGCAGCACGCTTCGGTTCGGTTCGGTTCGGTTTCGGTGACTGTGTGTGGAGAGACCCGGCTTGCTGTCGAAATGGTTTGGGGCAGGATGGAGAATTGATCCTTCGGGGATGGTTCCGTTCCTGAAGCGGTTTTCCAAACCATGTACCTTATTTTGTTGGGGGCCGGCGTTGATCTGCAAGGCAAGGTAAGGTCAGGTAAGGTAGCCAGTAAAGATAGTCCGCGGTTGAAAATCGTGGGAGATGGTTGCGTGTATGTATGTATGTATGTGGGCACGTACACGCTAACGCGGCAGCACGCCTAGTTTCCCAATGTTTGGATGTGTTCCCACCTCAGTTGATCGCGAGGGAGGAGGGGGGCCAGATGCGTATGATGCAAGAGATTGGTGACCGAGAAGCGGAAATCCCGGCGGTAGAGTTGGGCAAAATTTCGTCACCGTTGAAGCCGACTTTCATTGCAGCCGGATCATAAGGGAACGATAGTAAGGTCTGATTACTCTGCTCGTTCTCACCAGGCTTGGTTCGAGGAATGTAAGTACGCATCGCATCGACAGGTACATCTATGTTGTAGCTGAATTGCACATACCTATTGCCTTTTTTTTCTTCTTTCCTTTCTGCCGGACTACCAATCTCAGAGTATATATAGGATTTACAAATGTTGAGGTGCATGGAAAACGCTTTGGCGGGGGTGTTTTTTTCGTATGTGGGGATGTTTGCATGACCGCATGACTACATGGCATTCGTGTTACGAGAGCGGTGTATGCGGGGTCGCCAGTGTTGGGTGTCGGGCGGGTAGATTACGGTCGGTGTGAGGTGATGGAGTTGATCAAGAAGTAGAAGTTGTTACGGATGTGGAGGCCGTAAGCGTGTGGTTGGGAGCGAGCCTTGACAGGGATCGTTCGGGCTGCTTGGAGGAGGGAAAATCAAGAGGGTGGAGGGGATGAAGGGCGGAGATGGAAGTGAGCGGTGGGGAGGAGGCTGTTCTTCCCAAGGTGTTGTTGAATCAGTTGTGGGAGTGGGCAGGTTCAAGAGGAAGAGGAAGGCGACGAAGTTGGGAAGTTTTCAGCACAATTAGTCTGGATGCACAGCGGCCTAGTAGTAGTCATCGTATTCTATGTGATCAATTCGACGCTCTCTCATTTCAACAAAGCGACGCTACGCCGCAGCGCTGCCCATGACGCTGCGGAAGATGCTCTGTCCGTCCTTCAGCTTCGCAATGCGGTCCTCCAAGAACTGTCTCTGCCTCTTCGCGTTAGCGGGCTCTGAAGCAATGGCCTCGATCTGTGTGTCAGTCAAGCCGTTGACGGTGACAGGGGAGAAGATTTTCTCGAGGCCGCGGATGATGTGGCGCTCTACCACCTGAGTCGTTACATTGGCTACGAAGGTCTTCTGTGATACCTGCATAGCACGTCTGTTAGCTTGATTCGCTTTAGAGATGGCGACGACTGACCTCGTAGATAGCGAACAAACAATCCAGAGCTTCTTCGCAGCTGATATTCTCCATATTTGGATCGATTTGACGAGAGTATTTCTCGATGACCTGATCGGCATCGGTGCTTGCGGAAACCTGAACGGGCTGGGGTTCGGAAGATGAACCTTCAGCGGCGGCAGCGTCCTCTGCTTTTGCCTTTGAGGCTTCGGCAGCTTTGCGTCTCTCTTCACGGCGCTGTTGCACTGTGTCTGTGTAGTAGTGATTATAATTGATCGGATAGCTTTTGGTGTCCTCAATGAGTCGTTCAAGCTCTTCCATTGCATCGTGATATCTAGCTTTGAGGGCGTCTAAGACGATGGATGTATGAAGACGGGAGATTACGTCCTTGGGGCATTTGTCGTTGAGTAGGATCTCAAGGAAGCGTCGGCACACGTCGGCTACCTTGTCCAGATACTCTATGGCAAGTCGTTTCCAATTTGCGCACTGCTCCCAGAA
Organism: Evernia prunastri; assembly: GCA_003184365.1. Classification (NCBI taxonomy): domain Eukaryota; kingdom Fungi; phylum Ascomycota; class Lecanoromycetes; order Lecanorales; family Parmeliaceae; genus Evernia; species Evernia prunastri. Next base: position 215,684 of record NKYR01000048.1, read on the forward strand.
GAGTTCGCCAACGAGGAGAGGGTTGAAATTACCTACTAACTCCCTCCCTCTGGTACGAACAAGCACCAGACGCACCCATGCAAGGGCCTTTTCCCGGTCCATTCTGGCAGGTGACACCGACTTAGGAAGCCAACCGTGTCCATTCAGTACCGTGTCTATCAGAGGGCGGAAAAAAGACCCGATGTTGATTCCATCTGACATGTCGATCTCGTATTTATGTCCGTTGACACGCATATTGTCGGAGAATCCAGTGTTCATGTATTGAACCACAGCACGAATCCTGCGGATGGTGGCCGGCGACATGAGTGAGAAGGCAGGGTCGGCATCGGAGGTGAAATACTCTCCCTCGTAGTGACCATCAACAGCCGCTTTGCAGACTTCGTAGAAATCGAGGCTGAGCTGCACCAAGTACGCCTTACAATCTGCAACCGTTGTCCGGTTACTTCCTAAGACTTGAAGCTGTGTCTTGGCGTCGAGCAGCGCTTCCTCGAGATCACTTCGGAGCTTTGGCAACTCTTGCTTAACATGCTCAAAAAGCAGAACACTAAGACGGTGCCTCAGTGTATTGACGCCAACGGAATGTTCTGGTAGAGCCCTGAAATTGGAGGTGCGGAAGTATGTTGTTTCGGCCATGTTGCGTTCCATGAGATTGAAGTCTCGTTCTTCGTACGTGCGATTCTTGAGCACGTGCCATCCTAGCTTGAAGAAGATATCATGGTTCATGGCTAGCTCGATATATGCCTTCTCGCTATCAGAGCCTGATGGAAGCCTGTCGGGTTTGGTAATTATCCCAAGAGTACGATCTCCGGCGGGGTCAACCACTCGTACTTTGGTGAGAATGCTCTGATTTGCGGGGTCACTAGATGCAGATACAACAGCCAAACAGATCGTGCGAGGTTGCTTGATATACTGCTCCGTGATCTCTCCCACAAGTTGAACATCAGCCTCGGTGATGCCCTTGGTAGCGTTATGAATCAACCCAGGAATGTCAACCAGTGTAAGTTGCGGTCTCGATGGACCTTCGATTTCGATACTGAGAACGTCTCTCGCAAATGCGTTGGATTTGGGTCCAGAAGTACCAGCACCGATGTCCATGATGGTCGTTGCAGCGTCCATTATTCGAGGGAGCTCGTCGAAGTTGGTGATAGATTCCTTGAAGGCTTTAAAGGGTATCTGCTCATTTACAGGTCGCTTGGGATCCGGAATTATCTTGATGGTCAGCGTATTAGTGTTCGCTCGTCGTAGGATAACCTCAGTGGCAAATCTTGTGCATAAGTTGTCGTTCCTAGGAAATGGAATTTCCGTCAGGGCTTCGAGAACAGAGCTTTTGCCTGCCGACTGGTCTCCACAAACGACGAGCTGAGGAAGAGACAAGATGCTCTCGAGGCCACATTTACGGACCTGAGCTACGGTATCAAGAACCCGTCGCTGCTCATCAGTTTGAAGATCCTCGAGTGATGAGGTGATGTCCATCTCTTTGCTGACAGCTGGCTCTGGCTGAATTTTCGGCGTTTCTTGAGGAGAGTCCTGGACGGCAGCATCGCTAGATTGCTTGGAGGACCCCATGGTGGCAGCAGAAGCTGTGCGTCGATTGAGAGATTGGCGGTTTGAATATGACCAGAGATCAGGAAAAAACAGTCTTGGAAGGCAGGAGCTAAAGGACGAAAGGTCCATGACGTGCCAGGTATTTCAAGCCTATCCGGTAAGCGGTAGAAACGAAGATCTGTGTCCGTCACTCCTTGACGGCACGATGCTGACCGCATGACGTGATACGATCCTCTGATGCGCGATTTCAATGGATGCATAAAACAATACGTTTTCTTTGGTGCAACGCGTCAACAGAAGTACGACAGCCAATTAGCATCAAGGACTCTAGGCCAAAAGGCATCCTGCATGTTTCTGCTGAGACTTGAACCGAGGCCCCAAAAAATGACCGCCGGTATGGATTTGTGATGCGCAAGGCCCATGTTTGCTCAGCTGGGATTCAGATTTTCCACGAATAAGACCAGGAGACATGGAATCACTAATTCTGAGCCAAAGTTGGTCGGCAATCCATAATTCCGATTACCAATCAACCTGCTGCTGCCATTCTGTTCATTTGCAGACAGCACGGTATGAATTAGTCCGCTTGCTTTCAGGTGGAGGCTTAGACGCGATTTGTTTGCTTTCAGGTGTGAGACTCATTTGCGCAACGGGTCCCTGCACATTGCGACGCCATCTTTAGTGACTGGAAAAACTCATCCATCCTCGTCTCTGTTGAGACTGCTAGTGCAAAGCCTTGCTGGACAGGCGATAGCCTAACCGACAGTCACGCTGTCAAACTTTCGTCTGAGTGTTCGAAGATTGATGGCGCTCAGAGTTTTGGCTGTCATTTCGCGTTCTCCGAAAATTGCCTTCTTCTGCAAAAGCTGCAGCAAGCCGTGGAAAAACTCAGCCCTTGCAGTCTTCTCCACTCGGCCGATCAAGCGTAGAAGGGCTGACCGATCTAGACATGGACTTTGCATACTTGGCCCCTCATTTAGCTCATCATGTCTGTAGATACCGGACCTCAACAGGAAGATAACCTGGGCTACATCGCAGAATAGAGAGGGTGAAATGAGTGGAAGAAGCTCAAAAGAATGAACAGTACGTCAGGAGACAGAATAAGTAATGCTAGGAACGCAAATATGACTTCTGTTGGTTAGCATTACTGCTCAGATCTCGGCATGTCTCTAGTTCCTAGCTTCCAGTTTTGCAGGCATGTGGTCTTCGAGTCTACACTTCATGACTGTTCAAGGTCCCAGAACTCCTTCAAGAAGGCTGTCGGGTGATGCATTATTCCAACCTTTGAGAGCCTTACTTTTTACGTCTTGTTTGACACGTCGTCTATGCTCCAACTCTGTGAATTTTTCATATCTAGGTACGAGGGTGTTCTGAGGAAATGTTTCAGTGCAGGGAGGTCGATCAAATTAGTCGTCTCCCGCAGAAGATCTAAAATCTTCGTCCTCGACAATGCACTGGCCCCCATTCGATCAGTTTGCTTGCGACCCTGCAGGACACCGTTGATTAGAGTTTCTTGGAGGTGAGGAGACCACACAGCTGAAATGTTGGAGCCCTTGGTACGGTCCAGGATTGCGCCTGCGGCTCTCCGCGAATATTGAAAGTCAATCTCGGTAGTCTCCACTCGAAACGCACGAAATCGATAATCCGCTGACCAAGTCGAGTCAACGACGGCTGACATACGTCCTGTTGGTCCGAAAGCTCTCTCGCATGCCGGTTGCCTGTATCGATGATACGGCAGGATAAGGGTATCAATGTATGCGTTTTTGGGCGAAATCAGAAGCGAAACTGGCGATGATAGCGGGGATGTGCATTGCTTGAGTGCAAGTTTGTCTGAACATGATTTGGATAGGGTTATTGGGCTGTCCGCTCGAGCTTGCTCATACACATTATCATTAGCTGGCAAACCCCGCAGACGAGGCTGCTTACAGGGTTTTCGCCTCACAACGCCCAGCTGAGAGAACGACCCGCGACCGAGGAGGCCTGACGTAGCCACTTCGCTTGGATCACTCACAGGCCATGGTGTGGGGTCGTCTTGCGCTTCTATTACGAGCTCCATGCTTGCGTCTCCGCATGGTGCTTCTGAGCAGTACATCATGATCTTCAGACACTCGCGGATCGTGAAGGGCTGCACATGCCGGATTTCAGAAACCTCACTTACCTGGCTCCATCGAAGGATAGGTGACGTATGATTTGTGCAAGAGGCTAGTTGCTTGCACTCTTGGAGAAGAAAATGGTTTAAAGCTCGGATGGCGAGGATCTCGGCGTGCCAGTCATGAAGGACTGTGCCTTTTTGGAGAAGGCAAGGCTTTGAGCCTGGCAAGCATTTCATACCAGTGCTCAAGGCGAGACAGGTAATGCTTTCGTCCTCTCCGATTACCACAAATCCGCTAAGTGGCACCCATTCACATGTGCCGTTCGTAGATGTCCTGGGCTTGCTCTTGGTTGGCAAAGTAGAAAACTTTTCGTGGATAGCAATGACCGCGCGGTCTTCCAGGGCGCCCATCAATTCGATGTACCTCTGGAGTAATATCTAGACACACGAGAATGGTGATTGGAAAGTTTTGGGCGACAAGACAATTGTCTAGGTAGAGCGTAAAAAGTCTCGGGTTTGAGGAGATCAGAGGAGCGAGTTTGGGAGGAACAATGTTACTCAGACTGACTAGCAGATTCAATGGTAATCGATAGCATATGAGATATGGTTTTCCAACCACGAATACCAATTCTCCGCCATTAAAGAAGCCCAAATGTTAAGGGGAGATGACAGCCCTATCAAGGTAAGGTACCTTACGTTACGGTACAGTAGCCCGAAAACATGATGGCGCTAGTCGTAGCTCCCGATCAAACGGTCCGGGGCGGTGTCTGCGGGCATTTCGATATCTCCGCCTTGGCCGTTGAGCGCTCTTTCCCAAACAACAGTCGAGCTTCAATGAACAAGATGACGTTCCCCAGATGAGCTATATCTAGGGTTAAGGCCGGCAAGAAATAGCTTCGAAGGATGCAGAACGCTTTTGGTGAGTGCTACTCTTCCTCTCTTTGCTAATCAACAATGTCTTTCAGCACACTGTTTCGGAGGATGCACCAGCTGACATTGCCCTCAACAGTACCAAAGAATCGAAGGGTGTGTCATGAGAATAAGCCATTGAGAATGATAGGCTGATATGTCCTTTTAGCCAAAATTTGACCTGCAGTTGAACGTATTAAACCGTCTTTCCTCTTCCACACCCACAGCACCGCTTAACATTAGTGGCAGATCATCGACTTGAACAATGTTCCTCTCGTATCCGGGACATCTTATGTCAAATGGCACCTACCTTCCTCTACCTCAGCTGAGCATCGCGGGCACACTGCAAAAGCAATGATCAGAGATCATAAGGTTTCTTGGGATTACGTCAAGACGCTACCTGTCCGTTTGACAGTGGACCGCACGGGTATGCTGCAAGAGTCGGAGATACATTTCGAGGTCCTACAGGAGTATTCGCCTGGTACACGAGCCGAAAGGATTGTCTTGGGAAATGTGAAGCTAAATCTGGCTGAGTTCGTGGGTGGGAGCGACGAAGGGGAGGAGGCTGTCACTAGAAGATATTTGATGCAGGAGAGCAAAATTAATAGTACCTTGAAGGTACGAGATCAAAGTCGCAATAAGCATGGAGGGCAAGGCTGACTGGACCTCAGATCGGCGTTCACATGAAGCAGACAGAAGGCGACAAGACTTTTATCGCCCCGCCTCTCAAGACTGCGCCTGTCTTCGGCGGCATCGCTGGAATTATGACAGCCGAGCAAGCTGACGGTGACGAAGGAAGTAACGTGCCATCCATGTCCACTAACGCACGAGAAAGTGGCATGCTTCAAGATATGTACCGTCGGACTCTGGCTGCGTCATGGCTTGCGCAGGCCGGCGAGCTGCCGGCCGATAAATGTATCGAAGACATCTTCGCCGGGGGAGACGGATGGGCAGCCGATCATGATCCAGGGACAAATGCGAGTCCTAGGCTAGGTGGTAGCACAGAGGAGGATGAGAGCGATGGGGACAGTAGGACCTTGCGCGGTCACAAGAGGCATACGTCGGGCACTGGAAGTCGCGGTACTATCAAGCCAATGCGCCAAGAACGAAAGTCCAGCAAAAGCGAAAGCGGAAATACTGGTGCCGTCAGCGGTAGGGGAAGCATAGCGGATCATATTCATTCAAGATCGGATACCAAGAATCATGCTCATAGGCGGATGCACGAGGTGGATGAGTTCACCTCACGGGAGGATTTGAGAAGCTGGCAGATTTCAACTAGCGGCTAAGGACACTAAAAGCCACTTTCCTTTCAGCAACAGGGCACAATTTTCACATCAGTGGCTATCTCAAAGGCCGCCCATCGCCCTTCTCGAGTACCACACCTGTCTCTTAGCACCTCCAAGATGAGTGCTTTTTGATATGACCGTGCTTCACCTCCGTCACCGAAGGCAACCGTTGCGTCGGCGCTAGTCTTTGGCACAGTGGATAAGAAGATAGATGTGTCGATGAGGAACGTGAATGTCTTCCCTAGAGCAGGTTTCCCCATGGTCGAAGAGAAGATCGAGACATCTTCCCTCGGGCCATGCTGATACTCCGGCTTGTTGGAAAGGGTTCTGCTGACTGCGGCATTTGTGAGGATAGTGCAGATGTGGTGGCGGGACGTTAGGTGGCGGAGAGACCGCATGAAGCTTACAAGGAGAGCTTGCCCTTGGATCTGGCTCTTGGCCATCATTGCACTCACGACGTTTGTGATTGTGTCGAAGATCATCATACCGATCGGAACGTTGTGAGGGTTATCGCCTTGAAGATCACCAAGATTGACTCTTTCTCGCCTTGTCTGGGCTTGCAATTCTTCGTGATCATCATCATCGAGCTCTTCTTCGCTGTCACCAATTTCATCCTTCCGTTTCTCAAAAGCTACGAGCGGCTGCTTCTCATTCTTCTGCACTGTCTTCCCCATAAGATCATTCACCTCGCTGATGGCTTCTACAACGCCAGCGAAATCGAACACTCTCATAATTTTCACGCGATCGAGCATCGAGGTTGCCTTCTTGCTTACTTCCTCCCTCGAATGCTCTAACGCCGACGTTCTCTTTTCGTACATGTATCCAGACTCATGGTGAATGTTGCGCTGGACCTGAGCTTCTAGGCGAAAAGCCAGGGTGTTTCGCAGTCGTAATGGAGAGAATGACCCAGCGGTGTCGATGAAAGCTACCTCGCCGAGCTTGTATGTAAGAAGATGACTTGCTATGGCGTGGTATGCTAGCTGTAAGTTCGGTACGTTAGTGTTTGCAAGCGGCTCTCAACCAGGAGTAATGAAATCAAGAAGGCAACATTGGGTTGGACTTGCTTTGATTTGCTATATGAATCTACACATTACGAAGAATCCCAGATGACAGTTCTCAAAAACCTACCAAAGTCTTTCCCGTCCCGCTTGCTCCAGCAACTGCAGTAATCTCTCCATATCTGAAGCCACCGTCTAGAGCATCACGGTCGATTGTAGCCGAGCCTGAACTCGCCGGTGAGGGTCTACACTTTTCGTGCGCTTTGGCAGATGCGAGTAGCACGGAGCCCAGCATGGGCGGAGCTGCCTGAGAGGTGTCTGACATCGTACATAAAGGCGGATCTCAGGGAGGGGTTGGGACTGGGTTTCATTCATGCCATGGCATCGCTGTCAAATTGGGTTGTGATTGGACAAGGTTGTTCTCTTCAACTCGAAGATGGGCTTAATGCAATACAGGGAAACATGTTTAGTAGCATTAGGTGTAACGAGTAACTGCTTCGGTCTTTCGTATCCTTGGCATTGTAAATGATAGGGCTGAAAACTTTCTCAGTGTGGTAACATTTAAATACTGGGACTTGCCGTTTGCCTCGACAGCAACTTACCACCGGCCGCCCTTTCGATGTCCAAGTTTATACCTACTGCGCAAGACCTCTCCATATGCTTGCGCTGTCAGTATCGTCTAAGCCTTCGACAAGCATGTCGTGCTCGCCGTCAACGCCATATAAGATACCCTCAACAGCTTCGAAGCTTCACCTCAGGATCTAAACCGCGGCAAGAGGAATTATCTTCCCATGACCCCGGTACCGACAATGGCAACCTCGAGACGCCTATCAGGTACTATACGGAAGACCTGAATCGAAACCAGAACAACAGACATGGGAATGAGCCGTCTACAAAGGACAGGCTTGGCCTCGATGTCTTGGGCGAGCCTGCCGAGGTTCTCATCCTGCGCGACAGACAAAACAATTTTCGACTCGACTCCAGTATGGCACAGGTTCGCGCGTCGGGTCCAGATAAGAACCCTCCACAGGAGCCAACAAGCTCGTCTGGGATGCTGAAAGAGATGGATGCTGAAAGGGGGATAATTGATATTGATGAGGTCTGCAGAAATATCGAAAGCGTGCGGGCATCGTGGGTGGCCAGGAAAAGGGGTGGGAGCACAGGAGTCGCATACAAAGATCTATTTTCCAGACTACACGAGGGGTTCACGAAGCAACAGCTGGGAGCCTACTTGGATAGGGCGGGGTCGGACCCAGCTGCTGATATTTTCGATTTGAATGTCGACTTTTCCAACGATCTTTACGCGCGATCGTCATGGCAGCTTGCAGGGAAAATGCTGCCCAAAAAGTCCAGGGCACCTCAGATCTCGAACGATAGCCCAAAGATAGAGTCCAAGAGGAAGGAGGAGCTGCCCGGAAAACAACGCCGACAGAAATTAAGTAAAAACGAGTTGGTGAAGAGCATATTACGGCAGTGTTGGAACATTACACCCAAATTCCAAGAATCTTCTTTGGGTTCAATGGACATGAGGTTAAAGAAGCTCCATCTAAAATTGATTCTGAACCACAGTAAGCAACTGGCGCATTAAGGAATTCGCTCCCGTGGCGCTGATGATGCTTCTAGAGAGGGACATATTAAAGCTGATTTCTAGAAGCTATGACTCCAAGGTCGAAGCATGGCCTCAAGATGAAACCATCCGCATCACATCTGACTATCATAATTGCGTCGACATATTCAAACTCTTAATTCAAACTCTTTCCAACATTCGCGTCTCTACGATCGATCTCGATGATCACTCAGTATCAGATAAGGACTTTTCGCCGTTCCCAGGGAAGCTGAACTCTGCTATGCTTCGGCAGTTTGAAGAGTATACCAATACACTTATCGGATCACACGACATCTCTCAAGTTGAGGCCTCCAATAAAAAGGTCAGTACGAGATACGTATCGTCGATCGAATGCTGACTTCCTGGTAGTTACGTGTGCTCTACCTAGGACCAGATGACGCCGATCTTTTAGAGACGCAGAGACTGATACATCAGATTCTGCGGCCTGATTCCAGACGGAAAGTCAAGTTAGCTTGGTGGAAAGAAACAGAGAAGTCTAATGTCAGGCCGGCTCCGGTCGAAGTAGGTAGCAGGTTTTCCCTACTAGATAGGAATCAGCAATGGTCAAGATGGTGTATCCCCGCCACTAAAAGTCCCTCTAAGAGGATTAAACAGAAGGATAGGACTCCGCCTTCCACCTCGTCGGCAGGTTTATCGGCTCAGAGTTTGCATAGCAAACCAGAATTTGACACAGTCAAGTCATTCTTTGGAGCGCCAGATGACACTAGCTACAAACTCTACAACAGCATCACGCCATGTTGGAGACCAGAGATTGAGTATCATGATTCGGTGAAATTCGGCCAAGTGTTGTTCCCTACCGACAAGACGAGCATAGTAGGTAATAAGCTAGAAGAACGATATCAGAAAAGCAAGACCAACAACCCAGCAAGAAAGAAGAGACCACTCGTCATGAGAGATGTTGGCTTCCAATCCTCGAAGATACGTCGGGAATTTGTGGCTCTTGTCCCCGGCCTCGTACGCTCCTTGGAGAGCCTTGGCTCCCTTGATAAGAGCGAGGAGTTTCTGCTACTTCGATTGTCACCATCGTCTAAAAACTTGTCATTGCCTGTCCCTGTCGAAGCTCTGCCAGATCTAGAAATCAGGATATCCCTCGACAGTGCAAGTAATACGATTTCGATCAAAGACGCCAGATTGCTCAACCGCAGGGAGATGGACTTCATGCAACCACAAAATGTCGTCGACCTGCACTTCATCAGAAATCAATGTGTTTATGCAAAAGAGGACAACATCGATCCGCGCATTGTATCATTTGTAGAGGACAGCTCTTTCGACATTTGGGGCACAGAGCCCTTCAAAATGCCACTGGGCCTTTCGTTATCCATCCCTGCACTCGCAATCCAGCCTCATGCCGGTTTCGACCCAACAGCGTATCAAACATTGCTTGTCGACTACATCTCGCTAAGGCTCGAACACACCTCCTCCCTCTCCATACCTTATGAAACATCCGACTCTTGGCCCACACTCACATACACCACCATCGAAGCTGGCCCCATTGGCGGAAGGAGAGACGAACTCTCCCTGCACAACCTCCGATTCGCGTCCGAACAGCTGCCCCTGACCGACCCGGAAAGCTCACCCGCCAGCATCGAGGACGAATTCCTCTCCGACAACGACCACACCTCCATCCTCTTCCACAAACTCGCTTCCCTCGCCGACACCATCGAGCACGGGGACGCGAGGAGGGACGGCAAGCCTCGTCTGCGCATGCCCGAGCTCAGACGCTGGAGACGCGTCAAGAAGAACACGGTCCGCAAGATCGAGTACCCGACTGCGCGCGACGGGCAGGGCTACCTGCCGCCCGTCAACGAGACGGTCAGGAGGGTGGTGTCGGATCGGTTGGCGAGGCCGATTGGCGCGGATGGAGGGAGGGGGATCGCTGCGAGAGAGGAAGTTGCCGTATCGGATGGGGTTTGATATCGAATAATTGAGTGGCTGGCCTGTTTTGTAGGGGCTCAAGAAGCCTGTTTTTCGAACTGGCGATTCGGGACTACGGGATGTTTGTTCGTATGTTTCCGTGATTCTGCAATGGGTTTTTGGATCCTGCCAGATCGGTCGACCGGGCATGGCTAGCATAGCATAGCATAGCATGGCATGGCATGGCATGGCATGGCGTAGGGCACAGGGCTTCCGTGAGCGAGTAGAGTATGGCGGACGTGAGGATACCTCTCTCTCCCTCGCGTGGCTATGTGGTCTTACTTGCTGTCACTCGTCTGATATACATGTACAAATCTACCAAAGCCATCCAACTTCTTCATCTCCGGGACACGCGTGGATAAAAACACGCCAAGCGTTGGAAAACGGAATACGCAAAACGCCTCGGGCGGTGGGGTATAGTATAGAATAGGATAGAGTAAAGTACAGATTTGGACCCGTCTATCTATTTGAACAAAAAAAAAAAAAAGCTATCAAAGCCTATCAAAGCCTATCTACGGACTCGGGATCTCAGGAGCGAAACTTGCTGCCTGTCTGTTTGACTGACTGTCTGTCTGGTTATAAGTAGGGAGATTCTGGCCTCCCATGCACCACGCCGCCTTACTCGAGAATGCGGGTGAGCGGGTATAAACGTAGCAATGCAGGTCCGTTGTACAATAAAGGGAAGAGAGAGAAAACAGCCACAGGGCGCCGGTATTCGATCCGCTACCAAGAGGGTTCAATCGCTCGCTCGCTCGCTTTGCTTGCTCAAGGAAGAGAAACGTGCGCGCAGACGAGGTGGAACAGTTGCAAAACATACGCCCCCAGTATGAGTTCACATAACGATGCAGCATCCGCATGCTTTCTCCTTCTTCTTCTTCCCCTCGTCCCGTCCGCCCTTCTCCTCGTCCCTCCGCGCCATCCGCTCCCGTTCAAACGGGTCCAGGGGCCGATGTCCGGGCCTGATGTCCGTTATGTTTCCCAGAATGGGGCTGGCTCCCTGCTTCACGCGGGGCATGGGGCTGTATCCGGCGTGTGCGCCCTCGTCCCCACCGAGGGCAGGGTTGGCGTTCAAGCCGCCGCTTGCTGCCGGTGGTGGTTTGCGCGGTGCGGTTTGCGTCAGGGGCCATTCCGAAGCCGAGCGCTCTCGTTGCGCTTTTTCGTCCGCGTCGCGGGAGGGGGGTTGGAGGCCGTTTACGGTGTGTTCGGCTAATGGTGCGAACTCGCGCGGTGGTTGTGTTGAAGGTTGTTGGTGGTTGTGCTTGCGTTGCTGGGCTTCGGTTTCCCGCATCCGCTGCTGCGACTCTTTCTGCGCGCGCTCCCACTGCTCTTGCTGTAGTCGCTTTGCGTGCGTGGGGAGCAGTTGTTCTTCGGGGGGTAGTCGCGGGTCGGGTTTGTACATGGTGGCTAGCCAGGGGGCTTCGCCTTCAGGGCGGTTGATTGCGGTTGCAGGGCGGGGTTCGAGACCTGAGCGGGATTTGGGGCGGGTTGAGGATGGGGTGCGTGGGGACGCTGTGCCGGATACGTTTCGAGGCTTTTGACTTAACGGTGTGGTTTCAAGACCGGAGCGGGATTTCGGTCGTTGAGCTGAGGAGGGCGTGCGCTGGGATTTGGAGGGAGCGGATTGGTTGAGAGGGGTGGGCTTGGAGGAAGGGGTAGGTGAGTCCTTGGGTGTGTTTTCCATGTCGTCGAGGAGAATGGCGCTACCGACGCTATTGTTGCGACTGCGCACTCGAGAATACGAGAGGCCGTTCTCGTCGCCGTTGCTAAAGTTGCCGCTTGTGCCTCTCTTACGAGGGAGAGGGGTGTCTCGTTCGATGTGGTCTTGTGGTATGGGCATGGGACTTGAGCGTGGTAGGGGAATGCGAGAACTCTTCCGTTGGTCGGGCTGTGCTTGACGGTATTCATTCGAGGTGTTGGTTTCAGTGTAAGTATCGGCTGCAATCTCTTCCGGTGTCCTTATATCGAAATCGTTCGTCAATGTGTGATCCCTTCCGTCATCTTGCCGCGTTGGTGACTCTATTCTTCTCTTCTTCCGGTCCTTCAGTGACGGTATTTCCTCATCCTGATCGGGTACCATTGTAGTTTGATCCTGACTCCTGTTCTTCTCCCGCCGACTTCTGGATCTACTGGTACTGGATTTCTGCCGTTGTGGTGGCAGCTTGATCCCAGCCTCTTGCATCTCATGGCTTTCAATCATTGCCAGCTTGTCCCTGTGTATCCACCTTGATCGTTCGGGGTCTTCATCTTCTGGAAAGGGCTCTTCCTGGGCCAGTATTCGATCGGTTCGGTCCATGCTCCCTCTCAAGCTACTTTCGCCAAGGCTTCTGGGCTTGCTGTAGAGATCCAATAGGCTATCCGCTTCGCTGCCACTTCGACTCGCGTTCAATTCGGGTCGGCTGCCGATCTTGGGGGGTGGCGAGAGATAAGAGGGGTCCATGCCTGCACCTGACCTGGGTTGGCTCTGTCTCCCACTCAAATATGCTTGTCCATGCCTTTCTGGTGTTGAAGGTTGGTTGCGTGCCGGTGAAATGCCATTGAACTTCGGCGGTGATGGAGGATTGAAATTGAGCTTTTGCGGTGGGGTTTGGTTGTTCGGAGCATGAGACGATGAGGTAGAGGGGCCGGTCTGTGTGCGCGGGGCATTAGTCTCGAGGATGGTGAGGGAAGCACAAATATTCGGGCTGTAGGCTCGTATGCCAGCGGTAGAAGAGAGTCAAATAAATCGGTGTAGACGCAAACGGGCAGGCTTACCTCTTGATTGACTGGTGTATTGAAATTCCATGGACTCGGCTCCCTTTCCTGCGTTCTGTGCGAGTTTCCCACCAAAGTATTGGAGAGCGATCCAACAACCGCAGCCATCTTTGCTTCCTTGTATGCCAAATCTTGGGTCCGACCAAAAGGCCTCAATACTCGTCCCAGGTAAGCCCTCCAGTCCCAAACAGCCTTAGCACCGACTTTGTCTTGAGATCCACGACTCTGTGTGTCCCATACGTGGATTTTGTACGTCCTTGGAGCAATTGGCGGTGGACTGATGGTATGTCATGCGCAAGAGATCCTTCTGGCTAAAATCTGATCGATGGCTGGGATGGGGGGGAGAATGGGAACAATGATAGGATTGTGGTGGTATAGCGAATAGATTCTTGTCGTCGGACGGTAGACCGTATGGTACAAAATAAGGAGCGCTACAAGACTGGAATGATTGACAAGTACGGAAAACGGAGTGAAGTGTTTACAAGGAAGCAGAGATAGCGAAAGGGAATGAACTGCTTGGTTTATTTGGCAGCGCTTTCAGCCATTGTGATTTGCGCCAATGATTCGCCGACGGCATTTACACTCGTCTTTTCTCCGAACTTCCAGCCCTATCAACTTTCGTATGTATGCCAACAGCTTATGCTTTAATATTGTCTACTCCGTAGAGTAAAGTAGGCTCATCCATTTCAGTCTATACACAGGTTGGAGCTTGGTAAATCGAGCGTTACTTGTTACAATGCTGAATTTGCTGGTCTATTTCTATGAAACAATCAAAGGCAACAATACTCAACCAACTCCAGCGCTAAAGCTTCATCATACATTTAATCATCAAAGACGTACTCGACCATCAGCAGGCCTTCCACCAAACCACCTTCCCATGCCCCTACCAGAATCCGCTCTCCCGCTACCTTCAGTGTTCCCATCTACCCCGCCCATCCACTTTGGTCGTTTGCCCAGGTCGTTCAGCCAGTCAGGTCTTTCCACGCTGTCGATGGTATTCTTAACTCGGTGGGCAAAACCTTGAAACAGATTCTCATCCTCTTCTTCTGCAGCTGCCGTCGCATCTGCGAGCCGTTGAGCTTGCCGCTGTTGGAAAGTCGATTGTCTGGGAACGCTAGGCCGCGAAGTTTGGCCGGTGGAAGCGTGATTCTGTTGAGGCCTTGCCCTGACAGGGCTCTGCGTCCCGGAAGGTAGCGGCGAGGATGGGCCATCCGAGTGACCGGAAAGGCCAAGTCGTGAGGCGCCTTCTAATTCCCGATTGATGAGCTCTTTTCCCTCTCTCCACCCTCCGGTGCCAAAGGCTGATGCGTTTCCCTCGTCGTCGTCATCTTCAAGAATGCCAAAGCCGAGGACATTCTTCGCACGTCCGTAGAGATTGAACAGGGTGGCGGAAACGGGTATCAGGATGAATATTGGGAAGAAATAATCGAATCCGGCCCCAAGCGGCGTAAGGTTGATTAGTCGACCGAGGAAGTGATAGAAGGTGGTCTCTCTGTGGACGCCTCGTGGGAAGAAGGTCAGGAAGTTGTAAGCTAGCGGTACCGTGAGCTTCGCTATCTGCCCGGAATACCATGTGGCGCTTTCTCCGTACGTGTTTCTCCGTACGAGGGCGCGATTGCCCCAGATCTTCACATCGTCAAAGCTTGCGAGAGTGGCCATGGACATGTAGAGTAGCCATAGGGAAGCAATGACCTGGCCTCCAAAGCTGACTTCATTTGCATGCGCTTTGCTATGTGAAAGTATGGTGAGACTGATGATTGAAAGCTTTGGGGCCACGTATTTGACGAGCTCGGACCAGACGATGCACACCGAAGCCAGGGAGAAGATGGCTCCGTGGGCGATCCGAATGGCAGGCACAATTTTCGCGTAGAGCAAGTAGCGAGTGTACGGCGTCAGGAAGCTCAAACGCTCTAACCATGAGGAATGTGGTGAGGGCTTCCCAAAATCTAGTCTTCTCGAGGCAACAGCGTCAACGATCGCTTGTTTATCCACTGCTTCTTGTATCAGACGGTCCCAGGCCTCTATAAAACGAACACGTTTATGTCGAGCGCGGATCAATTTTCTCGTTAGCTCAGCAAGATAACGATCAGTAATCACTGCAGGTAGGGCAGGTGTTGGCACGCGGGCTGCAGTGGTTGTAATGCGGCAGTCCGGTAAGCTCGAAGCATCAGATATGTCTTCTATCCATTCCTCATGGTCTCTCGAAACAGCGTTCTTTCGTTTCCGTAGCTGGGTAAGTTGGGCCTCCAGTTCTTCCAGTTCTGTTGTTGCATCCGATAGTCGCTCATGGACCTTAGGAGCACGGCTTTGTATTCTTTTTAGTGTCCCTGCAACATTGGCATTGCGAAATAGTCTTCGGGGGACAGCAACCAGACCGTGACCCATCAAGTATATCGCCATGATCAAGCCCCAGCAGTACGCCAATCTGATGCCTTGTTAGCGATGTCACCCATGGCCCTAGCTGATATGGACCCACGCCATAACCAAGGACTTAACTGAGCCCCCTGCGAATCCATTTTGTAGAAAGATGTATATACCACCGGCTGCTGCGCAGGCTATGACGATGAGTTGATATCGGGCATTGGATCTGAGAGAGTATATGATCCGGTCCTTTGGTGTACGGTACCCCGAGTCGATGTATTCACCGAGGAGTGGCAGGATGACCCTGTGACGGTCAGCATCTGCTCGGATATCTGTAGCGTTGCCGACTAGGGTACCAAGTGAGGGCGAAGGTCAACCAGTAGGTCAAGCGCCATGCAACCAGCCTGACCGCTTCGGGCAGCCATATTCCCCTCAAGGCCTCTTCATCTGGTCTGGAGCTGGATGCGAGGTCTATAGGGACGAGAAGGATGATGCTGATGGGCAGGGCGAGAGATAGAAAGATGGGAAGGATGAGGTAGGCAGGTGTGGTTCGGAGAGGTAGGAAGTGTCGAAGGAGAAGGAGGACGAATAAGGAGATGAAGGCAAGGGCCAACAAGGCAAAAGCGTCTGATCCTATGGAGGATCTCATGTTATTGCGTGGATCAGAATATGGGATGAAAGGTACCAAGGCTTGACAAGGGTAAGGTAACGATTTATTAGTGTGGTGGCATCATTATTCAATGAAGGAGAAAACAAGCATTAGAGTATTGTTATTGTCTTGTCAGGGGGGTGTAGTATTTTTGCTCTCGTTGTTGGTTGTCCCGAAGATTGCCAGTCGTATCGACTTGTAGGAGAGGGGAGAGCTGGGAGCATTGATTGTATCTTACTAGGGGATGATGTTGCGCAGTAGTGGTGGAAGTAGGTAACGACGCCTGATGATGAAAACAGTTGGAAGTGTACAGCACTAGTCTTAATTTACCGTAATCAATTAATGCCTTAATTAATGCCTTAAATTAATAAGTGAAGACTGAAAGCATGCCTAAGGTACCTTAGGTAGGTAGGACTAGGTACTCTACCTTAGAGACAACCTAACTTACAAGGTGCCTTAGCCTTTAATTTCGGGTTTCTCTAAGGTTCTCTTTGGGCGGGCCGAAGGGATGATCAGTGCAGCTTGCCTTCCTTTAGCGCCCATCATGACCCTAGGATATTTCAAGTCTTTCACTCATCCAGGCATTCTCATTCTCATTCTCAACCTAAGTTACCTTCTGAGTACACCGTACTCATCTTAAGGTAGTACCTATTCACTTTCACCTGCAGATTACAGGCAGTAGTGCATCTACAAGTAGAGTACTCTGCACTGTCTTATCACTTGTTGGATCGATCCAAATAAATGATGATAATTATAAGATACTTATTATTATATTGATGCCATTATCAATCCTTCATTAATAACCATTAATACTCGGCCTCACGTACCTACCACACTCTTCTTTAACACATTTATTCATTCATTCTTCGTTTTCAATCTTCCTTCCAACCGTGTATTTTAAACAGTAGTCACTCTGGTTCTGGTCGGTAAAGCCCTTGATCCATTCCGATTGGTCTTACTCCATCTCCCCCAACTCGTGCTGGTCTTCTTCACCTGACAATCTCCGACTTTATCAGTCATACCCTTTCCACAAAAATCCCTCCTTCCAAACACCTCACCACCCTCCAAGGCACTGGGAAGGTTATCTTACAATTTAACCATGCCCTTACTTTCTTTCACTTATCCTATGTTCGGCGTCTTGACTCTCTAGAAGCAGGCCTGCGCTTGCTTCGCTGCCTTACTCCTCCAACGAGGCTCTTGTGGGCCTGATTTCTGTCAGATTAATCTTCGACCCCAGCATCTACCCCTCCTCTCATCGAGCACTCCGACACACACCGCCTCCTACTTGACATCTACGTTACATCTACCGTCTCCACCCGCCCTAACTCCGACTCGTTAGCAATCTACACCTCCCACATCGACACCGCAACAATTCAACACCACGAGAATTGGCTGATCCGGTTGAAGCTGCATACAGAAGACGACACAAGTGTCTGAGGAAGTGTCCTATCACCTGTGGGAAGTCAAGGGATCGGAAAAGAGCCCGGTTGAATAAGCGGCCTCGGCCAACGGACTGGCCTTGGTCGCCTTTCTAGCTACTTCATACCATTCGTCTTAGTCCAATCGGCCCTTCACTTAGCGATACGACACCATGAATCAAGGCAACTTCCAAAACATGGGGGTGCCTCGACCTGCTCAGCAAGGCAATCCGCATCCGGGAGGCATGCAACGAAATGGAGGTGCATCTTCAGATATCCGTGCACATATCATGAGAGAGTTGAGCAGTCATCCAACACCAACCGGATGGCAGCAAACGGTACCTCCACAAAACCGTGTGGCGTATATCCACCAGATGTATGTATCTCAACGATGATTACGAGAACCTCATTAACACGATATCTCATAGAATTACGCAGCTAGGCCTCGTCAAACCAGAGTATAATCTAAACAGGACCTTCAGCATAGCAACATCATTCGAAAAGGATAAATTTGAGCAATCTCCAGACAGGGTGCGTTATCTGCACGAGAGCTGATACATCAGCTAACAATGGTCCCAGGCGACGTACGAGGCCCACTGCAAGACGCAGCTGAAGAGGATTTTTGATACTCGTCAGAGCCAGGCAGAGCAGCAGCAGCAATTCCTGAACCCTCAGCAGCCTCAAATGGCGCTTATGCAACAGCAGATGGCCATGCAAGGAATGAATCAAAACCAGTTCCCACAGGGATATGCTATGCCTCAGCAGCCGCATGTGCAAAACCTGGGGAATCCAGTACAGCTTCATCCATCCCAGATTCAAAGACCTGCACCGTTAGCCAATCCGATGGATATGCAACCACAGATGGCGAATGGACAGCCAATACCAAACATGGGTCAACGTGCACCCCAAAGTCAGGGGCAGCCACAGTTCACCCCACAGGAACAGCACCAAATTATGCAGATGGCAGAGAACATGGCACAAAATTGCTCTCCGGAGCAGATGAATAATGTTCAAAGGATGGTAATGAGCATACCAGTGGATCAGCGACAGCACATGTTAAACCAGAATCTCAATCCTACGCACGTCATCTTTCGCCAGCACGCAATAAAGAAATTTCTACACGACAAGATGGCTCAGCAACAGAGGGCTGGTCAAGGTCCCCATCCTCTCGACAGAGGAGGACCGGGGAGTCAGCAAGGGCGTCCCTCATCTCAGATTTCTATGCGTCCAGGTCAACAAGTCCCGCCGCCACCAACAACACAACATCATGAGCCACCATTCGATCAGATTCTGGGACAACAGCAGGATGCCCTTCGACATCAGGAAGCTGGCCAAGTCGTTGTTCCTGCAAGCCAGGTAGCTCCGCCTCAGGTTCGAGGGACCCCGCATCCTCAATCGCAGAGCCAATTCGCTGGGAGACCAATGCAACCTCCTAACAACTTCCAGCAGCAGCAGCCTTCCGCACTATGGACTAATCCTCAGGGCCAACATCCGAACCAGACAGCTCAATCACAGATACGTCCACAGACACCCAATATCACCAACATGTCCGGACAGACTCACCAGCAAGCATTGCAAGGGCAGCTGGGCGGTCTCGATAGCAGTCGCGCCCAACGGACACCGCAACAGAATCCTAACATGCCCACGCTCAACCGGCCACTTAATCCTCCCAACCAAGGACAGAACGCTCAGAGACAAGCACAGCCTACGCCTAAGTCTGGCGCAAGAAACGCTCCGAGCGGGCAACAGAATACTGGTGTCAGTGGCCAGCCCAACGTAGGACAGCAGCCAGCGCCAAACAACCCACAGCAACAGCAACAGAGATTACAAAGGTATGTGGCTACTATGCCGGAACCGCAAAGGAGTGCTGTCATTGCGAGAATCAGAGAAGAACAAGAGCGTAGGAAAGGTGAACAAGCTGCCCAGGCTACGGCTCAAGCAGGTCCATCGGGTGCACCGGTGGCTCCAATGGGTGGTCAAGTAACTCAGCCGCAGGCAGCGGCGAAAGCCAACCAGAATGTCCTCCAACCTCAAAATCCCATGAATAGGCTCAACGGGCAAGCCGTGGCACCGCAACAATCAGGACAACCAATTGGAGCTCGGGGTACTCAGCAAAAGTTTCCACCGATTTCATTGGACGAGAACACAACCCGCATGATGGATAAGGTCGAGTTTCCACGGAGTCTTCTCGTCCCCCTTGCCGGCGAGAACGCAAAGGTTCCTGAACAAATCAAACAGTGGGGCCAACTCAAGCAATGGGTGCTCCAAAACACGAATGTTCTGCTTCCAGGGAGTATCCAAAAGGTGGTGGGGTTACAGAGTATCGTCTATCAGCAAAAAGTCGCACAAAATAATCAGCAAAAGGAGGCCGTGAACAAAGCACAATCGCAGGGCAACATTAGGCCTGCACAACCTGGTGTAGCCCCTCCAGCGCAAATGGTAGCTCCAAACAGCAATCAAACCATCCAAAATTCCGCTGCGCCGGCACCAAACTCTTCGATGCCCGTTCTGCCGCCACCAACAGTTCATGAAATCACCGCCGCTAGAGCTCAATTACCGCCTAAAATGAAAGCCGCCAGCGACGAACAAATACGACAGATGATCTTGCATAAACGGAAACAGGAATTGCTAAAGGCTACGCAAGGTCCAAAAAATCTCACTGCACTGCAGCAGCAACAGCAACAACAACAACAACGAATGGATCTACTTCGAATACAACATCAAGCCAACGCCCAACAAGCACAGGTTCCAATGCAATCAAACCAGCACGGCCAATCGCAACCTCCTCAGCGCGGCCAGAGTCAAAACCAGCAATGGCAACAACCCCAGGTGGCCCCGAAATCGGCTCAACCAAACCCGCAGCAAGCGAAGCAGCCGCAAACAGGCCGATCTGGACCTCAAGCATCTGTGCCACAACCCAATATGAAAGACGGTAAGCGTAACTACAATAGCGACGATGTTATTGAAGTCCCGGACCCCAAGCTTGCGCAGCAACAACCGCGCCCGCCAAACATCAAAGGTCCCCAGCACCAGCCTCCCCCAAATAATACATTGTTCCAGATGACACCGGAAAAGTATAACTCGTTACCTCCTGAGCAAAAAGCTCACCTGCAGGAACAGCGACGTCGGCATATAGAGGCTCAGCGTGCTACGCAACGGTTTGGCCAGAATGTTCAGGGACAAAGGCCAGCAGAGGCTGTGAACCAGCATGTTGTGCAAAATGCGGGACGAGACGTACGGCTGAATCAATTGAAAAGCGAGGTGATGGGAAGCATGCCTACTCGGCAGCCTGTTCCTATGAGTCCGAATACAAGAGCCAGGATGATTGAGAAGTTGGGGAACGCAGGTAAAATGATACAACGACTTGAACACTCCTTACCGCTCTATTTGAGTCTGTCGAAGGACGAGGAGAATACTAAAGAATTACTTCGTTCGGTATGTAGATCTGTTAAGGTGTTCGAGACTGCTAGCTGACTGTGGCTAGCGCATCGCTGTGGAGCAGCAACTCAAAGAGACACCGTCCGGCCAATCAAATCCGGTGGACAATTTCACCATGACTCTGGAAGAATTGGAAAGCATTCAGGTCAAGCTACACGACTACTTTGCATACCTGATGAAGGCAAAAGTTCCAAAAACGGCTGTCCCTGTACCCCCGGCCCAAAATCCACCACAGCAGCAGTTGAGTGCTGCCAATCTCCAGTCTCAGCAAGAAGCCCTCAATAAAGAAAGAGCTGCGAACTTACAAAAGAGTCATGCCAGCAGTGGTAACCGAGCACCTGCCGCCCCCACGACCTCGCAGCCGCCATTCCCGTTCGGTGCTCAGTCTCCCCAGGGTGTTCCACAATTTTACCCCACAAAAAACGAGCTCACTCAAGAGAAACTTGTCTTGCCTGTCACCAAGAAAAGAAGAAACAACACTGGTGCTAGTCCGTCGACGCCGGCACAGGTGCCAACTCCTGCACCTGCGAACAAATTGTCACCTTTTGGAAAAGTTGAATCTCCCGAAGCCCAGCGTACGCCGGCGCTGCCGCCTACGTTGAAGTGCCCTATAGCAAACTGCGAGACTGGAACAGCTGGCTTCTCAACCAAAATCGACCTGGAGAAGCACATTGCAGATACCCATGACACCAAAGAACCCGTCATCAAAGATCCCCTTGACGCTGCAGCGTATGCGATTGAAAGCATGCGATTAGCATTGAACCTGGACGAGAGTGGGAGGTCTAGGCCGCTGCAAGAACCAAAGTCCGAGTCGATGCAAGAGCAGGCTTCGAAGATTGCGCTATCAGCACAAGGTCAGAGCTCCGTCAAGCAAGAAGGTGCAACGCCTATGAGCCGAAATCCAACGCAGACGGGACCTTCGCCCTCATCCAATTTTTTAAAGACCCCGCAAGCTGCAGCAAATACCAAAACCCCCGCCTCTGACACCAAATCTACAGGCAAAGACGTCAAAGCTACAGCTTCGGCGAAATCACCAGCAGCCGCAGCTCCGGACCTATGGGCCAACAGCCACGTTAAGCCTGAATGGTTTAAAGAAGTCTTCTCTGAAGTCGCTGACCTCAACCGCCCCGTCGGCAATGACTCCATCAACGACTGGCTCGAACGCAACCCGTTCACTCCCTCCACTAGTCCATCCAGTGGGGCCCCATCGAAAGACAGCCCGCACAAGAGCGACATTAGCGCAAATGACACCCTCAACATCAACGTCAACAGTGATGATTGGCTTCCGCCCGAGTGGTTTGATGATGGCTTGCCGAGCGACATGGCCGCGTTGGATGTCGGTGGTTTAATGGATATGGACTGGGAGGCTACATTTGCGAAGCCTGAGGAGGAGGGGGGGGAAGAAGAAGGAGGAGGAGGAGGAGAAGAAGGAGAGGAGGTGCTGGCGAAAGGCAAGAGGAGGAGGGAGAGGGATCCTCTGGAGCCGAGCGGGGAGTGGCTGAAGGCCTGGGCGCCAGATCAGTGGGAGGAAGGGAGGAAGAAAGACGCGGGGAGGAAACGATAGGTGGGTGAAGGGGGGACGCGTTATGTCTTCACGCCTCTGACATTGGGGATCCCATCTCTTCTGTCCTTTCTAGCGTCCGCCGGTGATGCCCCTCCCCCCGCCCGATTGGCTATTGGATGAAGAGCGATGATGGCATTGGGGATCCCTTGGATTATTTCCTTATCTATCCCGTGCTTGCATCTTTGCGACCTGTCAGGCTTTCATCTGCTTGCCGTCTCGGTTTTTTTTCGGTCAGGGGTATGTACTGTCATCTATTCACTGCAAGCGAGAGCGATGGATAGATTGGCTAGCTACTTTAGACAGGTTTCGAAATTCAGGATATCTTAATTCATTCAGTCGGAGTCACTGCGCTTTTCTACTCGTGCTCAGTGTCAATTCGTGATTTGTATCTATCTCTATCTGGCGATAATTACAATCACCCTTCCCCTCCCTCGGACCCCTCCCTGCCTCGACGCTCCTTTCTCGATTCGATCAATAGTATGCCCCTACCGTTACAGGTGTACATCCTTCTACGTACAATGCCCCACGCTCGGAAACAGGCCGAGTCCATAATCATCATCATCCCTGCCGTACGCTTATAACTTGTATCCTTCCCCACGTGGCCGATAAGATACGACTCTTGGATGATAGAGATCGATAGATGCTCTGCGGCGAGCTCTGACGGAAGCGTGGTGAGGAAGCGTTGTGGTTGTTCCGGCGAGCGTGGGGGGTTTTCGTTCTGGAATCCTTGCGCCACCTGGATCTCCTCTTGCGTTCCGACATCTTTTAGTTTAGGGGAGGGAAGGGAAGGGAAGGGAAGGGAAGGGAAGGGGTTGTGTTATCGGTAGGGCTTTGAACTTGTGGGGTTTGACGGTCAGGGGCTCCGGCCTGTGGATCCTCCGCCTCTAACTCAATCCCTCGAGGATGGCTTGGGTTTTGAAGGGAAGCCGGTGGTGGTAGAGGTTTCGATGCCGGCATGCTTGAAGGGACGGGGCACCGCTGCGGTTGCACCTACTCCGATGAGGCGCTCGGTGGCCGCTTTGAAGAGGCGCGAGGCAGCCTAGCAGGGGCAGATCACTTTTGCAGTCGTCGTTGCGCTGGAGCTGTCGGCGCGGGGACAGCGCGAATTATTGTGGAATGACTTCTGCAACGGAGAGGATGCCATGTGGCGAAGAGAGAGCGCGGGACTTTGTGAGGCTCCTTTTAGCCATCACGAATGCTCAATCGGTTCCTCGGCTAGCAATGCCTCTTCCTTGCGTTTCTTCATGCATGACCGCATTGGCGGACGCACGATATCGTTGAAGAGGGAAGTACCGTAGACTAAGAGGGCAAAACCGAGTATCTGCAACCACTTGAACGTCTCCCACCCCAACCCCAGTGATACTATCCAGATGAACAGCGTTCGGCACGTATCGATCGTTGATCTTGCAGTTGCACTGACTGTCCTTGTCACGGATAAACCGAAGAAGTTGAATCCTCCAATACTGATCATGATCAGCACGCTTGTAACAGCGATGGCTTTATTGTGTGTCATCTCTCGCCATCCCTCTTCCGCGTCGAAGTAGCCGTTTCGGCCTTGTTCGGTGCGCCCAACGACCAAATGTAGGATAATCATGGCTATCACCGTCACGATGAAGCCAAAGAGCCCTTCCCAGCCCACTACTTTCAGGGGTTCCAAGGCGTATTGCTCGAGGATCCACTCTTCGAGGACGAATTGGGTGGCGGTGAATATTTGAGCAAGAGCGATCATCAGAACGCCGATGATTGTCCATAGGGCTTCCGTCGATCTTGCTGTGATCTTGATGTCGTCTACCGCTGCTCTGACGAAGAGAAAGCCTGCTTCCACTGTGGACCGGGGGTCCGGTTGCGCTTGCGGGTTGGGGGCAATAGCGCCCGCTAGACCGACGATGGCGACGCCGAGTACCACGATAAATAGGGCCGACCACTGGTACAGATAGAGCTTTCGGTGGAGGAAGATGACGCTGAAGAGACCCACGAAAAGAACCAGAGCTCCACGGGTCATTTGGTATATACTAGCGGCCACAAACAGTAGCCCCACATTCATCAGCGTCGTTCCCGCAATGTCACAGCATGCAGGCAATGCAAGCAGGATGACTCTCCACCCGACCAATTCCCTCCTATCA
The DNA here is from genome assembly GCA_003184365.1 of Evernia prunastri. Classification (NCBI taxonomy): domain Eukaryota; kingdom Fungi; phylum Ascomycota; class Lecanoromycetes; order Lecanorales; family Parmeliaceae; genus Evernia; species Evernia prunastri. The sequence continues at coordinate 240,356 of NKYR01000048.1, forward strand.
TCCGCATCCGCTACCAGTGACTTGGCAACCGGATTCGCGGCCTCAAGGGCGGAGAAAGACGTCCCTAGCTCTTCATTGTCATCGTCTTCGTCCGAGTCGACACCCGAGTCGTGCCCGTCAATGGCCGTGTAGCCGCCGGCGAAGAGCGGCGAGTCCGGGCGTGATATGTACCGTTTATAGAGGTAATGGCCGAAGACGACGAGCCAGCAGGCGGCTTCGCCGATGAACATTTGCGCGGTTTGGATTACCGGCATGGAGAAGCGGCGGATCTCGGAGGGGTCGGGGGAGTCGCAGTTGGCGACGCATTGGAGGTCCTGGGGTAGATAGATCAGTCTTTAGAGATCTCTTGGTGGCTGGAGAGTAGGATGATTTACCTGATACTTTGACAGGAGAGTGTTGCAGACGCCTGTCAGTAGCATCATGGCGATGAGGAAGGGTATCATGACTCGGTTCGCCATTGTTGCGGATGCTGGATAAGGGGACTGCCTCAGGCGCTTTTGGGGAGAGCGCTGAGATGGGGGAGATGTGAATGTCGTGTAGATTTTATGGTCATGGAAAGAGAATATGGGAGAGGTCTCGTGCTTTGATCAGATCACCAGCGTTGTTCCAGGTGCCAGGTGCAGGTCATGTTCGAGACGCTCTGGCTTAGACTATTCATTAGCTTCCGGAGTTTAACCGGGCCTCATCACGAAAGAATAGAGAGATTCACACATCAAAACCATGTAAAACTTGGTAAACAAATAGTGATTGGATCCTATAGCCATGCTACATCGCCTTGTAGCAGCTCAGAGTTTTTGCAGTGTCCTGCTGAATATCAAGCACGCCAGAAATGGCATCTAGCCAGCACTGTAGCAACCCCTATCTGCCCTCTATCAGACGAAACACACATGATAGCACACAGGTTGTCTTAGTTCCCTAACATTGTCATTCTCATCGTTCCTGCCTCAGCCCCAGCAACCCAATCGCCGCTTTTCCTCGAACAGCGCTGCTCGTCAGGTTGTCTTCATCCTCGTAGCGTCTCTTTGATATCCGCTCATCACTGCCAGGCGGGCTGCTGAGCTGTCGCTGAGCATCCGATCCCCTCTGCCGTGGCAACGCCGGTGTCCGGAAGACCTCTGGGCTGTCTTTCTGGGCGCTGTGGTCTGGCGAGCACGGGGGCGATGACAGATCCTGGGGACGTGCAATCGTTCGCGCCGAAAATGCCGTAGGATGTAGGACAGGCGCTGGGAGTAGTTTGGGCAATGACGGCTGCTCATCTCGCGTACGTGATGGGTCCCGAGATGGCGATGGCTCTTTTCGCGAGATGCGGAGTTGCGACAGAGGAAGGTTGGTCTGGTTCGTCTGGACTTTGAAGTGGGCAAGCCGTAGTCGGAGTCGTAGCGTCTCGGCATGCTGGAGATGATTCAGCATACTCTATGACTGGCGCTGGAGACATGGTTCGGCTCACCTGACTTATACTCGACCGCAATGGCTGCGTCACCTCGGTGGCTAGGGTCTGCTGAGACACCATCGTATCGTCCGGATCGAAATCGATGACTGAAGACATGGCAGAATCCCTGTAGCTATTCTGCGAGTCGCCGTCGCCCACCTCTTCTGCGGGGTCTTCCGTGGGGGTTTCGACCCGTACATGTGGAGCGGATGGATACACCGACATGGCTCCCGATAATGCTGGCTGAGTCTGGCACAAAAAGTCAGCAATTGCACCATGAAAACTAACGGAAAGCGTGGCTCACCTGTCCCGACGGAGCGTCATCTTTCAACGTACTCTGAGAGCGGGCAGGTGTTACTCGGACGCGAGATGTAGGTTGCGCAAATTCCGGCTCCTCGACCTCTTCTATCTGTCTTTTGTGACTCATCGACGCCTTTCCCATGGTGGTCAAACTTGCAGGGGTGCCGAACGTATTGACAGGGAGGTCAACAAGAGCGCGCCGCGTCGGTGTTGACTGTGCCATGTCCAGAAGTCTGGTACCTTGATAGTCAGCCAATGTTAGAGGGCGAGAACCTGCTTCAAGTCATTGGGAGCGGAAGCATACTGGGAACAGCGAGAAAGAGCTTGGGGGGGGGGGAAGAGCAAATGTAACTTGGAGGAAGTAAGTTGGTTATCAACAGCTCATTGAGTGGCCCTGATCGTGAATTAGTTGATGCTATCGAATGAATAGAAGATAGACGCCGAGCATAGCGCGTATAGTGGCTTGTTAGGTGTAAACAAGCACGTAGAGATGACCTCGCGTTGTATATGTCGATCTGAAGCTAAAGCTACAAAATCGCGGAAATAAATTAACGGACACCCGGTCAATGTTCGGCCCGATCTCCTTGGCATGGATCATTTGGCTTGGTCTGAACTCATGCAGGTTTGTCCAGTATCATTATCAAACGACCATATTCAGCTTAGCAGCAAGACCTTTAAGACTACGTTCATTCAAAGTTTGAGGAGGAGATCCGATCGAATGTAGCGATGTAATTTGTGGTCTTTGGCTTCAATACAAGCATAGAAACGAGCAGCTGCAGGCACTACTCTTATTTCTATCTGGTTTCTTCCTCAATAATTAGCCGCCGCCACGAGTACTCGCATTTTCCGCCCAGCTGACTATAGGTTCCAGTACCGAAAATGGTAAAGGGGTTGCCTTGATGACCCCCAATTTCAGGAACGCATCTGCAGCCCACGGCATGATAAAGTACCACCAGCCAAAGACCCAGATATACCCAACCACCGTATGCCACGTCGCTGCTTTTGTCTCCAGTCTCTTCTGTTCCTCATCTCTAACCTTCCCTTCCCTTCCTCTCACAATCCGCTTGTAGCACCATATTACAAAGTCCTCAAGCTGAATGGCGGACGCCTGCCAGAACATGAAGTTGAACCACATCATGTATCGTAGGTTGAAGGTATAGCCCGGGCGGTAGGGCATGGCGTACGTAATGAGACCGTGGAAGAGAGCGGAGAGGAAGAAGCTGAAGTAGAGCTCGAAGTAGCTGGACAGCCATGTCCCGCGGCGGATGCGGAACAGGTCGCGGAAGTCGCGACTATAGGAGACGAACATGTGGCGGGTGAGTTGGTGCCAGAAGGTGTTCCAGAATCGACGGATGGTGTAGGCTTCGGCGATGGGGCCATAAAAGGGCGGCCAATCCTGTTAGTGAGAGACACTGTCAGCTTAGATCTGGCACACTTTTGGAGGTCACTGGACTCATGTATGACCTTTGGTTGACCGCCTCCTAAGAGGACCGAGAAAGTCGCAAGCTGGATATAAAGATAGCTCATGGTAAGGATTAGATAGGCCAAGGCAGAAGAGACATTCCAGATCTCATGAAGCCATGTGTCAGCGTGAATTGTAAGCGTTAACGGATCAATGCCTGGCTTATAGTAGTATCTTGCCTTGTACCTACCCGAAACGTCAGTGTTAATGCCCAATGCTCCAGTGGAACGCAAGAGAGCTTTGAGGGTCGAGGGTGAAATCGTTACATGTCGAGAGCATCAATGGCGAGAAAGACGACGACCATCTCCTTGACCTGCTGAACCACGAATCCTGTCTTGGTGTTTGGTGCTCTTTGCTTTGGTATGCCTTTGACCTGGTAATTCCACCCAATGCCACGGGGATTGCAATACAAAGCCGCCGACCACTTGAGCTTCGCAAAGAGAGGCATGGACGCTGCTTCTTGAGCTGGTCTATCCATCCGCCAATACTCCTTCTCCGGAACCGGGTGGAACACGAGCTTCTCCAGCGTGTTCAGGTACCATGGCCATTGTCCGATCATAAAGCCACGTAGATCTGGGGAATCCGCGCAGAGGTTGCTCCATGTTCCGTAGATTAGGGCTAAGATGATTGGTACGAAGATGTGAGAGCGATATCGGAAAGGAGGCAGTGTGAAGGCGAGGATTTGGATTATTGGAAGAAGAAGATGAGGGACAACGCTCCCGGCAGCAGTTGGTGAGAAGAGAGAGCTCATTGTATGTGACTCGACCATTGTCGCTTTGGTGGAAGCTGGGGGAGGAAGGCGTGAATAGTATGAGGGTGAAATGCTCTAGAGGTAGCGCGCTTTCTGGGGTTGAAGGGTTTGATGCAGCATTTGCAGCCGCTCGGGCATTAGGCGGCACATGCATGGTCCAGCTGCTTTAGAAAGATGCCAATGGTACGAATGGAGCCATTCTTCTCGAATCCTGTTAACGCTACTGCGGGGGAGAGATTGCCGGAGAAGAATGTGTGCCAATGACTGGAACAGCGGGTGCCGAGTCTCTCAACGGATTGAGATATGCAAGGGGGAAGATGCTGATCTAGGTAGGTAGTATTATTCAGTAGAGAGTGTACGGTGTGGTGGAGGCGGAGGAGCAAATTGTGAAGGAGATGGGAATTAGAGACTCTAGGCCACAGGTAGGGTTGAGATGGTTGTCGCACACATGTTCGATAGGCGTGCATGATTGGCAGTAGGTAGGTAGATTGAAGTCATCATGCAAGCCTTTATTCGTTTTGGACCCTTTGTACCCATGTCGGAAGTAGAAAAGGGTCTGCTCGACACCCATGGAGATGGCATGCATGAGTGCGTTGACTAGCTGCAGCAACGTTGAATAGGTAGGTATTCAGAATCTACCAATCTTTCGCGCCACCCTGCTAATAGAATGGTATTACCTATATCGTATGAAGTCGGGAGTTCAGTCCTAGAGTACCTTTGTAATGTAAAATGAAGTTTTGACTTGTAAGTTGTGAGAATGGTTGAAGGTGTCATCAGCATGAGATACCGTAGGTATAACGGGCTCTTCGCGGGGACACGTTGGCGGGCCTCTTGGATACCTCTTTTAAGGTCCTCAAGGAGGTAGGTACCTAGGTAGTTAAGGAGAAGACACCGTTGAAATTTGAATAATGATCGATGTTGTACGCTAGAATACCCAGGTACCTTATGCATTCTCTGCGCTAGCCTTTCCTTGGATTTGGACGCGCATGGTGACGAGATGCATTATTCTCCTCCAAAGTCCAGAGTCGAAATAGACGGAGATGGGTGCATGATTAGTAATGCTAGATTGAACACCACTTGACTCAAGGGTAGGTGGATATCCTAGAAATAGGGGACATCAAAGACTGTGGTCTCAATTACTTACCTTGCACCTTGCACCATTGGGCAGAGAGAAGCAGAACCATAGATCACAAATCTACCTAAGTACGTCGCTCTTAGAGTAACACTACTAAATCACTACTTGGACGTATTATAATCTGTGTATACTCTAGTGTCCGCACATTATCTGTCTCGATCTGCAAGAGCGCCTTACTAAAACAAATCCCCCCACTTAAAAAGGATCCCGTGCTAGTGAAACGGCGCTACGAGTAAGCCAGTGATACACTAGTATTATATCCGGCACCATCCTTAAGCTTAAGCACACCTTATACGAGTATTAAGTATTACGCGCTTTTTATAAACATACCATCTCGTCAATGGAAGATCAGTTCGTCTACTTCCCGCATGGCGACGCCCGGGATACAATATACCTACTCTAGTATCAGTGAACGATGAAAAGCTTGCTCATGTAAGATACCTCGGTCACTGTTGCGAGTACCTTAAGGTAGTCTCAAGCTGCTCCCTCTTGGGTTTGGGGTCAGTTTCAGGTTGCCAATGAAACATTATTGCCCTTCCTCGTTCCCTTACCCGCACTCACCAAGTCGTGAAACGTGGGGGCTGCGTGCTTGGTCTTCACTCCACATATGTAAGAGCGAAGCTTGGTAGCCAGGTTCATTGTGGACAATCTGTTGGTAGGGAATACCTTGTGATTTCTGTTTGTGGTGGTAGCAGCCGTCAATATGCTGTTGTTCAGCGTCAAGTCTTCATTAGGTACTAGGGCATGTTCACTGGTTGCTGGGGCTTGGTTTCCCCGTATCTGGTATTGCAAGAAGCCTGACGTTCCCTGTGACTTGGACTATCATTGATGGGTGACAGAGACTTATCGAGGAAAGGAATTTCTCAAAATTATCCCAAATCTGACAGTCGCTGAAACGCTTACGCTGACCAGGCATTCGGCGAACCGCGAGAGACGAAGGGAGGAAATTTATCCTCGTGAGCGGATAAACTTCTTCTCTTCGTGAGCGAGTCAGTTTCATACGATACCAGATTCACAAGACGATGAAAGCCGTCAATGGGATAATCGTATGGACTTGCAGCCGCCCTCATCTTTCTCCATCTATCCCTAAAAGTCGAATTCACTCACCGCAAATTTAACGCTGTCACTCACGAGTCAAACATCCTCAATCAAGCTACCACCATCAGCAAATATGTCTAACCCATATACCCCCTTGATCTGCTCCCACTAGCCTTTTCAATCTACAAAACGCATACGGCGCCCAATTACCATGAAGGACCTGCCACTACCCTCCTCAATGGAAGTATCCTACGGGACTCTTTAAAGACGTCCTTTCATCTCGGCTATTCGCGCTTTCGGCGATGTAGAATTCGTGATAGACTCACGATACCCCCAACTCAACTCACCCACAGCCAGCCAGAAGCCTAAAACAAGCAAATCCGCTAGAGAATCAAAGCGCAGTTCGTTTGGACGCCATACCCTCGATGCAGCGCCAGACGCAGGAAGCTCCTACCGTCCAGTCTAGGACCATTCCACGATAGAGGTATAGCCAAAAGAATCAATTCACTTCTGTTCGTTCGTTCCGACGCCCAACGCAGCAAACGTGAGCTTCAAGCTTTGCGAATCATAACCACCTTTACAAGTCTGGAGACGGTGGGCTTCTGATCTTCGCATTGATGCTGCCTGGTTCTCGTATCTGACGCGTGCTAAGAGATGCAACATGCCTGAGGCCGATATTCCAGTGCGGAACGGGCAGCTATGCAAGAGGAGACGTCAGAGAGTTCTGGTTGAGAGGATTCTTAAATGCTAAGTGGATGTTGTGATTCGGCATTGTCAAGAATTGCAACGGACTTTTATCGCTGCATACGAAAGATAGAAGCTTACTGCGTCGTCTCTGTCCAACAAAGATCGAGCAACGTGTATGATAGTGCCGTGGCTCGTCTAGTCCAAACTCGGAAAGTGGCTTCATTTTTCAATAGATAACCCCAAACGGCTTGTGGTTCAACTCATTGAAGCAGATCGTATTCGAAGAGCGTTGCAGTTTTTCAACATCGTGAGTCGACCTACTTCTTTGGCGGGAAGCTCATTACGTGAAAGGAACTGCTCGAATACGAAGTCGATTTGCGCGCAAGACCTACTCTAGAACATGTAGAAGCTCTAGATCGTTTTCCACGAGATGAAAAGACCTTCTTCTCTCTGAGAGCCCAGCGTCTTTTAGTATTCTGCTACCCTCACCCCGAGTACGACCACCAGCAAGACAACTGGAAGCGCACAATTCATCGCTACTACTACGAACAGACGGCACGCGTATAGCTGCGCTATTAAGCACACCACGCGGTGTGTCTTGCATAACGGTAAAGGTAGCTGCATATGGTGCGCCTCTCCAGCCTACCATACCCTAGCTTCGCGGCAAAAGCTTCATCAATCAGCCGACAAGCACCCTCTCGGTCTCTCCCATTCGAGCATAGTCATACTTAACTACCCAGTATACCCACACGATCTAATTCTTCGATCCGCCATATAAAAGCAGGGGACAAAGTTGATCTCGTGCACACCACATGAATTCTCGATTCACAGAACAAAAAGATATTCTCTTGGCCAGTGATTGTTATTGTTACGGCGAAAATGTCCTATCGAATAGTAGTAGGCATGTTATCATTACTGTTAATTCTCCTTCTTCCAAGCCCCACGACAGCAGCCGTACCCGCAACACGCAACACAACCACCTCCTCGCCCACTCTCTCCATGATCGGCTACAGCGACACTGGGCCAACATACAAATGTACTAAATCCCGCTGGTACAAATCGGACAAGCGACCATACTTTTCGGAATGCTACCGTGCCATCCGCAACCTGCCCCAGACCCACGAGCGCGGCGAGTTCCACAGCAAAGGTATCTACAATAAGTACTATCTGCCCAAGACCGAACAGTTTGGCAACTGCCGAGCGCAGGTGGAGGTCGAAGGGAGGGATGCGATGAGCAGCTGGGTGATGGTGGCGAGTACGCTGGATCAGCTCAGCGTTCAGTGCCGCAGAGTTACGCCGATGGGGGACCGTACAGCGGGGTGGATGATGGTGGCGCCGGCTAATCGGATCAAGGTCTCCTTGCTTGGGCCGGATGATCCTTATACGGGCGTTGGCGTGACTTTTCCGAACGGCACGGGAGGGGGTTTGAGTGAGAGGCGGGATCGGTTGCTTTGATATTCAGCGATTCGCTGGATTGAGGTAGGTGAAGAGGAAAGGTGAGCGTTTGTCATTACTGAAAGTGACTTACTGCGACTCAGAACCCAGCCCAGGGCTACCACCTCAAGAGACAGAAAACACAAGTCCTCGCCTCTAATTGCTTCCGTACAGGCGTGTTGTTGTAGGTAGAGTGAGAACATCAAAAGTAAAGGAAAATTCAGCCTGCAAATATGATTTCACGATGATAAGTTTCTTGACAACACTAGACCGCCAAAAACCCGTTCCCTGGCTTCTCCCGGATTAGGCACACGCCATCAAGGACGGCTTCAAATCATCTGTTCAAAAGCCCATACACTCAGCCGCGCGAGCGATTTTCCATTCGGTCGACCAAAACATCCAGGGACACGTGCCCTGCCGGTTGCGTACTCGAGGGCCGGGCGACAAACCTAAGGCCAGGGATAACGAAAAGAAAAGGAAAGGAAAGGAAAAGAAAGGAAAGGAAAGTAAGGCGTGATCACTATCGGGCAGAAACCCATACCACAAGCAAAACCGCTCCTTTCCCCACTGATAACGTTCCCCCCCCCCCTCAAAAAGCCATCATCGAACACTGTATATACACACCCAACCACCAACCCATCTGCCTCGTTCCGAACGTGCCAATGAAACCAAGCATTTTAACCAGACATCTCCCGCCAGTGATACAAGTCGATAGATGTGCAGCCGGTTGACTATGCCTGTCCCTAGGCGATATCTACGGACACGTCTGATTAATCAACCCTGTTGACCAGCAAAGCGGCAAAATCGTGCCCCGACGTGATCGATGCGAACGCTGCTCCCCTCTCTCTTCCAATCCTTATCAGGGTGGTTCACGACTACCTAGTGCTGCCAAGTGAGAATCGGGCGAGTAGGGTCGGTCGGTCGGCTGTCGGAGGGGGATGTGATGGCGATCTTGAGTACGGTCGTTGCTTGCTTGTATTTGTGTTTGTGTGGTTTGCCATGTCTTATACGTTTCGAGGCCAGCGTCCACAGAGTAAGTGACACACGAATGATGTTGCATCTGGGGTTGGCGGTGCGAGACGTGATGGAGATGGTTGGTTGATAGGCTTGTTTTTTAAATAGATGTAGGAAAGTGTATGGTGCGATGGATTGATAGACAATAGCATATGGTGAGGGCGTGGAGACAATATGATTCTTCTGCGCTGACTGACACTGGCGCATGTGGGAGTGTGGATGCTATATATGAACATCGTACTACCATTGCGTCCATCCCCCACAGACCACAATTACGAAAACCCATCCCCAGAGACGGAGACAAGACGTCTCGCAAACGCCACGACCAGGAAGGCAGTTTCGCTCCCTTCACCCAGTAAAACCTCACTTACAAGGCCAAGTCGCCCCCACCTTCTTGCCAGATCGAGTACGTACATACACACACATGCACCTCTCTCTCTCTCAAAAACACATCCACCAAACGTCCGAGCCCCCCCCCCCCCCCCCCCAATCTCCATCTCCAAAACGCCCAACTTAGCACCCGCTCCGCTCCCTCAGCCCCATGCCCCCCCTGTTCAAATACGCCACGCTCCCCTCCTCGGCGCTATACTGCGTGATGCCGAACCTGAGCACCAGCTCCTCCTGGCAGACGAGCTGGTTCAGGAACAGCAGCTTCGGCTCGTCGCCGCCCTTCTTCGGCAATTCAAACGTCCCCACCAGGCTGCCCGTGCGCGCCTCGATGCTGTTCCACGTCGGCGTTGCGCCGTCGTTGTCGGGCCCTCCCCCCGGCCGCCGAGGCGCGTCGTTGTCCACGCGGAACATGTTGATCTGCCCCTGCCCGCGCGCGAAGTAGGCCGACTGCGGGACGAAGTTGAACTCGAAGCTGAAGGGGCCCGGGCCGTAGCAGGGGAGGTGCGCGAAGGCGACGACGAGATCTTGCCGGTCTGTGTTGCCGGCGCCTTGGGACACGTGGAAGGCGAAGGGGATGTTCGGGACGCGGGGGGAGAGGCGCGTGCTGTTGTTGTTCGTCGTCGTCGTGGTGCCATTCGTCAGGTTGCCGTTGTTGCCGCTGCCGCCGCCGTAGTGGCCCCTGGTTGAGAGGTCGATGCTCACGTCTGGGTAGGAGGAGTAGATTTGGTAGGCGGAGGTGGGCTCGTGGATCGAGCAGCCGCCGTGGGGTCCGGGGGGTGGTCCGGGAGGTCCAGGGGGTCCAGGTGGGGATCCGGGAGGGGATCCGGGGGGTCCGGGGGGTCCGGGGGGTCTTTGGGCGGTGGTGAGGGGTAGGAGGGTGCAGAGGAGGGGTAGGCCGGTTGCGAGGGAGAGATGCATCCTGGAGGGATTGGAGGGAGGAAAGATGGGAAGGGAGGCTTGGGGCGGGCGGAAAGTAGTGTTCGGCGAGTTGGAGTCTCCTTTCCGTACTGATGGCGAGAGTGAAGAAGAGTTAATCGAACAACAGAAAGGACGCGACGGAGTGAACGTTTATATATGCTCCAAAGCTGCAACTCTCGTCTCATCCATACCTTTGAATTGTGCAGTTGCGAATGTGGCTTGAAGCCGCCAAAAACAAGGTTGGAGTCAATTCTACACCGTTTGGACAGCCGCCAGTTCCACGACGTAGACGCCAAAAAGCGTCACAGTTAGTGGCGCACAGCACACAGCGGTCAAAAGAGGTGGAAACTGTAATTGAAAAGTCTTGGGGCGGATGGTGGTAGTCAATAGTGTTAAAGTTTGAAAGAGTTATTGAAACCTAGGTGGTCCTGGAAGTGGAATCATCACCACTTGGTGTGCTTGTATGATGTTGCCTTTAAGCCTCTTCTCACGTTCAGCCAATGACTCCCAGGGAGCTCAACTTGTGGGTTTCTCCGGCACGGAGTGCTCGGGAGAGAGGTGCTGGTCAAAAGGTAAGAACAAGGGTGACACCGGTTCGCAGGGTATCATATGTGATCTTGGTAGCCGCCTGGAGTGTTAATCGTGAGCCGCAAAATACAGCGCACACATTTAGACCTGTGTCATTATTCTAGGTGAACTCTAATGCTAGTATGAATGCTACATCATGCATAAGCCCTCGGGTCACGGTTCACCATACGGCCATACCCTTGACGCTTCGTGAGAGGTACGGTGCCGGTGAAATTGCCCGTCTGGGTTGTGAAATCTCCTGTCTGGCTCAAGGACGAAATCCTTCCCAGCATCAATTCGACAACTCTGTACGCAGCCCCTGGTGTATACCCAGGCAGTTCTGAAAATCATCAGCATTTCGGTCGTGTTGAGAAGCTCAAAGTTGCTTACCGTGTCCTGCCAGTTCAACTTCATAAAAGGTCAAGCCTCGTTCAGTCACCCATGAGCCAAGGTCACCGGCTCCCGCGAGGAAGCCCAGGTTGTATTCAGGATGGTAGGGAACGAAGAAGTTGTTCGACGGTGGGGTCTGGAAACCTTGAAGCCCATTCCAGGTCATGTTTTGCAGTGCCAATAGGGTACCATTGGTTGGAAGTAAATAATCCAAGCCTCCGACCCCAATGATGGTATTGTTTGTAGATTCAATGACATGTGCCAGAACTCCGTCTTGAGCTGGACCCAACGATTCGTCACCTTGAGAGTTGTTCCCATAAGGACCTTCAAAGACGTTGATATCTGTGCACTGCATCCAGTTGGTGCCAACAGGGGCATTGATAGCGGCTTGAACATCACTGCGATTGAAGTAAACTTGCGCTCCCGGTGGGAAGTAATCACCTGGGTTGACAATGCCGAGGACGTTGAAAAGATGGGGGCAGGTGTCGAGGATATGGTAGATGTTGAAGCATGGATTGACTTCAAGTGCGGCAGAGAAGACGTCGTCGAAGATGTCACAGTCCAGAGAGCTATTCTTTGGCAATGGCAATGGACCAGGTGGTGGGAAAGTTAGGTAGGTTTCGATGTAGTCGGTATATCCACAAGAATCGGCACGCTCTCGAGCTGCGGCTACGAAGCTATCGTTTAGGGCAAACGTGTTTTCCCAGTAGTTTAGGTATGGCACGACGGGCACTAAGAGTAAGTAAGCAGAGATTCCCAGGGAAATAAGGTGGGCAACCCACCCTCCTGCTGCAGGTCTCCGTCACCAAGAATAGGATCGTTGATTGCCACACCCGCAAGATTATAGTACGTCTTGTCATTGGCATTGATGAAAGCGTCCGCTACGTAAGGTACATAGTCCCCTCCGTAGCTTTCACCCGTGATGTAGACCTTGCTGCCTTGGACTTGAAAATCGTCCGCCCAATTCTTGTAGAATCCTAGGAACTGTTGCGCGAGTTCCAACTCATTCACGATGTCCGGTGTTCCTTGGGTGAATCCAACGCCGACAGGTTGCTCAACCCAGAGCATGTTTGTCAAGTTCACCCATGTATAGGGGTTTTTTGTGGGAGCAAATGTGCCAGCTTGCCATGTGAAAGGGCCATTCTCGGTAAGGAGGCCACTGAGGGAGCTGCAGCCGGGGCCACCGTTGAACCTGGAAGCAATGGATTAGCCAGCGACTCGGAGCGAATGAGCTCAACCACCTTACCAGATCACGACCTCATCGGTAGCAGCGGGATTTGTGGAGGGGAAGAACCTAGGTGTGGATGGTAAGCGTTGTACAAGACATCTTTTCGAGTCAGACACACCAAAAGAAGAGCTCCCGAGTCTCGTTGGCAGCGGACGAGATGGGTACCAATCCGGCGTATGACTCGCCAACATCGAACTGCATGTTTCTTAGCTTGTAGTGCTTTCCTGCATTGCATCCAACATACATCAACATCTGGGATCTTGGTGCCGTCCACGACAAACTCTGATGGCCAGTCAGCATATGAGCTATGAATCCAATCTGTCGCGCACTCACTCTCTGTGATGTTGTTCAGAAAAGGAGATGCACGCTTTTGTAATCGCTCAGGGCTCTGGGTCGGTGCGTTGTGCTGTGCGGCGGCTCTGGGCTCTAGGACTCTGTCAACTCGTTTGAAGGCATCGATGGCACCAGAAGCTGCAGCTGATGATGCGCATAGGAATGCTGAAAGAGAGAGTGCAACACGCATGGTGATCACTTAGAAATATTAGTACTTGAAAGCCAAGTACTACAGAAAGGATATGAATACGAGGAGACTTGGAGAAGGGCAAGGTACTTGAGAGAAGATATAGGTGGGGACATGGCTTGTGTCACTCCAAGACTAGCATCATTCGCTCATTCGTCCCTGACCGGCCGGCATGATGCCAATGTGCCTTGGTGCGTGTGATAGCCCGTTTTCTTAGTTGAAGGAAAAGACTTGGAAAGGCAGGTGCTGCCTTGAATGTCCCATGACCTGCCCGATCTTCCATAGATCTGGTCAATCAATGTATGTATGTAGTATGTAGGATTCAAACTTCCTCTTCCTCCTGCATTTTCAAGTAAGGGCGAGTTGTCGTCATTTGGAGTTCGGGAGGATCTATCGAAGATATCAAGCACCATGACAACATGGGGCATGTTCGGGTCTCTCCATTAGGAAGGTGTCTCATTGGCCGGCGCCAACGGTCTCTCCAGGCAACGCGCAGGATCTCGGAGCACTGTGGAGAGGACTGTGTGCGGGTTCTACATCCACTCTGCTGTCTGCTGAGAACCGAGGTACACCATCACTGGTGTCGGAGTAAGCAAGCAGAATGGAGTGGAAGGTGGAAGGTAGAAAGGTGAGGGAAGGGTCAAATCAAGCTCGGCAAATCCCCATGCGCCAAGCCCGGTCCGCCAAGCCTGCTAGCCTTCAAGGCTCAAAGTAAGTAAAAACTCGAGAGCTCGTCCGAAGTCCGAGGCACCTGCATTTCTCAAGTACGTACAACATACAACACAGGTACCCATCGCAAAATGTCTTCAATACCTTGACATGTATATATCTGTGTATGAAGCTGGAAAGCTGGTCCTTCAGATTTTTACTACTCTTTTCCTTTGCTCACGCAGTCGCCCTTTCCTTCGCCCTTACTCTATCTGAGTCATTTACAGCAATAGCGTGTCTATGGCTATGTCACTCTCACCAAGCTCATCCACTCCACTCCACTCTAAGGGATGTGAGACTTGCAATATGGGGCCCCGGCTTGTATTGTCCCATTCCCTACGTCATAATCGCCTGCTGCTCATCTGAGCCCCGTCACTTACGCTCTCTCATCCTTCTGTAGTACTGCTATGTAGAGGCAGTGCTTCTCATTTGCAAGACAACTTATCTACGTTGCTTCTAGTTGCTCCTGTTTTGATCTATTGCTGCCAACGGTGGGCTTCATATCATCAAAGCTATAGAAAACGTGGACTGCGTACAATGCTGCAATATCAATGTCTCGATACCATTTCGAATAAATAGTTTAGGGTTGAGAGCAACAACGAGACTGCCAAAGCACAAAGTAAAGGTCAGCAGCCAGTCCACGAAGAGACTAGAGCCGATACGTCGAAGCGGAATGACTTTACCACAAGGCATGCATTTATCGATGAACATTCTTGTCTTGATCAGAGGACGAGCACACTTCGAAGTATCTTCCCTGCGATAAATATAGAGCCTATGGAGTCGAAAGAGGTTCTTGTTTCCAGGCTGGTGGCGATTTGAAGGGATTGAATGGTCCCTAGCGACCCGGTGCTGAACAATTCGAGCTCCCCTAATGCTACCAACAAAGTGTGCAATGCTGTTCTAGTCGGACTTACGGAGCAAAAGCAAATCCGCGAGTGGAACGAGTACCAGTACGCGATAAAGTATGGATAGAATCTGAAGTCCGAGCCTCTCCGCCAACGGGGGAGAGGCAGTCTTCCGTGTCCACTTCAGACGATGCTGGTGCGGCCCCTGCTTGTCCTTAATTCGTTGCCGGAAATACATCTACTTCGCTTGAAAAGTAAGTAAGATACCCAGGGAGACAGGAAATACAAGAAGGGCGTAACTCCAAGAAAAAGATGATGGAAATGAGGGAATGAGATACATCTCGAGGATAGTGTCGTCAATGATTGAGCTCAACATTCAAATTGACGAAACAGGCGGCCTATGATGGGCCGGCTGACAGAGTTCATGACTACCATGATGACACACTGAAATATTCCAAAGTATTTGAGAATGGTGGTCTTCGATTTCGTGACTGGCTTGGGTGCTCAATCTCCAAAGAAATATAAGCGTGTTACAAAGCTCGAGAGGAATCAGAAGAGGAGGAGATGGAGTACGAAGCATGGTCTGCATAACAACTTCGAATGAAGGACTTTCCTATTGGACTACATGCCGGACGGTGATACGTTCCTCGTCACCATACCCGAATGGCTTCTTCCCAAAATCTCGACACGGGCTGAGACTCCAGCCTTTTCCTGAGAGTTGTGCGCAGCTTTCAGCTTTCAGCTACTCGCCCAGTGCTCGTAGTCCAGATGTCATCGCCTTCCACAACAAACTCGGCAAATACCGCTAGTAAAGACTGCCGGAAATGCTTGGCGAAGATTTTGCAAAATACGTCCAAAAAGGAACTCGGATCGGAAAGGCCAAAATCATGCCTCGGATACGAGTAGGACGACTACTCAAGGCTGGATGACTTTCCGAGGCAGGATTCCAACCATTTCTCTGCACCGTATTCAGCGCTGTGAAGTCGCATAGATCTCTTGTGTCATGTGGATACAGTGTCGTTGATTGATAATTTCTATTCCAATCTAACAAAGAAAAGGCACAGATCCCAAAGCAGGACATGCCAACGTGCCCTCAACATATTAACCAATTTCTGCAAGACCTCGCGCCTGCACAACCCTTCCCTCCTACCCCTGAGCACCGTCACCATCAACCCTCAACCCCCAACCGCACTGCCACCCCAGTTCACCGTAATCCTCCCATCACTCAGCCCATTCGGATCCACCGCCTCAAACACGCTCGAACTCACGTCGATGTCGTATTCGGCGCAGGCCTCGCAGGTGTCGACGATGGTGGCCGTGTGCGTGCTGCCGGTGGACGGGTTTTCAATGCTTATCGTGGTGCCGCATTTCGGGTTGGTGTTGGGGTTGGCGCCGTTTTGCATGATGCTGGTGGAGAGCGCCACGATGGCGTCGGAGGCAGAGGATGTGTAGCCGCAGGAACCGAGGCCTGGGTGGGGTTAGTATGGGACGGGAGAACAGAGGATCAGGGTCAGGGCGTACCGGTGTTGTAGTAGGTCATGCTTCCTGTGTAGGCTGTGGCCAGGCGGAGGAGGAGAGGGACTAGCGCGAGGGTTGGAGTCTTCATGTTGGGCAGGCGGGTTGCGTCTTGCAAAAGGTTTTTTTTTTTCAGCAAAAGACAAGTCTTGGTTCGGACTTTTCAGAGGCAGGTGCTGCAGACGAAAGAAAGCTGTGCTCATGAGCGCCCTTTCGAAGCCCTATATATATTGCATATGTAAACCCTCCGGCGACAAAAACATCCTGCATTCTTGTGCTGTTCTGACTAAATCTCACACCGACGATTCAGGTCGAAATGGGGCAAAGCCAACCTGAACGGGGCAATGGTCTCGTCGATGCGACGCAATATTAGCGAATATCTGACGCACGTTTTGTTGGATGATGATCTCGGGCACAGCATCTGTCACGGGTGCATATACTGGGAGCCAGTCATTTTCGCATCCCGACGTCGCTAAAGTTCTGAGACGCACGGTAAGCACCGACCGGAGCCGAGGAGCCAAAAGAAATCTTTCCCCAGCTTTGCTTATTTGCAGGAAAAAGCGGTTTGGAGACGTCGTCGCAGAGCGTGGAGATCGCTCAGGTCGTGCGGAGGGGAAAAAGGAGCGGTGTGGTCGTGAGGTCAGCGGCGGAGGTGCTGCCTTGCTGACGAAGATGTGTCTCTCGACCCGATGACATACCGATGGGTGTGAGTGATATGCTGGGGAGAGAATGGTTGCTTTGCGCCTTGTGAGCTTAGTGAGGCGGGGAGCTCTTACATGCATGTGTAGAAAGGCTGAGGGAGAGGAAGGCGGTAGAGACGGCTCGATAGCTCAGCCTGGTCTGTGAGGGGGGGATGGAACGTTATGGTGGATCGTCACAGTCAAACTTGGATCTCTTGGGCAGACGTTTTAACGTCACTTTTGCGGCGATGCAGCCGGTCTAGAATGTGTACGTACAATGGTCTATGCGAGAGAAAGGTTCGTCGTCAAAATGCGCAAAAAGGCCTTCCTTCTCCAGCGGAGAGTCTCTAATCCAAGTCCTCCACACGGACGTGATTCATCTTCATATACCCCGACCTCGTGACCATGGAGTGCGTGGTCATCTCGTAACACTCCTGATCAATCTACTTCATTGCACAGCGGCCACGATTCCTTCGTCTCCATATCGCGAAACACATTCTCCGAACACGAGACAAAGTCCGGACGGTACGAGTGGTCGTTCCCGCAGAGCTCGCGCGCGCTGTGCTGCTCGTGCACACTCGTTACCAGGGCGGCCGTCAAACTTCGAGACAGGTTGGGCGGGCTGACGGCGCTCTTTTGCGGGCATGCTGTCCTTGTCTTTGGCGTGCCAGAAGTGGACTCTTGAAGGGTCGGGGAGCCCGTCGAATTCGTAGTCGTCGTGGTACAGATGGTAGTCGTATTTCCGGCGGAAGATCATAGCGGGCTCCCTGCAGTAGGAAGAGGGGTCGGGGTTGTAGTTTGAGGTGGAATTGGTGAAGGCCTGGCTTCGAGAGGTCAATACAGGTCTGATGAACTGGGGTGGAGGATGAAGTACCTACATGTGGATTTGCATTGCCGCTGCTTCGTTGTGGTCGAGCTTGTCGCTGCCGTCGCCACTGGCATCTTTATTGAGCCAGGTGCAGTCTCAGGAGTGTAAGCTTCATCTAGACTCTCCACTTGTTTCCACGGGGATTTCGATTGAAGAGCTTACATGGACAGTGATGATTGTCTCGGACGATAGTATTCGAGTAGTAATACCGCTTGCCGCACGCCTGGCCCATATCTCCCAACCAACCTCTCGGCGTTCCATCACCCCAGATTTGAGAGATGTAGGCAATGCAGATCCTATCGTTGTGGCACAGAATCTACAAGTACGTCGCCTGCCTGCCCGGGCCTCTCTTCTGCGAGACCCAAATGTCGGCGTACCCGCCGGACCCGATGCCGCCGAACGTTCTCTCGACTCAAGTCCGAGGCGCCGATGTACTGCTTGTTTTCGTCAAAGGCGACGACGCCCGGTAGGGGGACCGTTGGCTTCCGTGAGCCCTTCGACGCTGTTGAGCGCGACGACGACGCGCACCATGGAGTCTTGGGCTTGCTGCTGTCGGTCGACTGTGTGGATCTCTTTGTTGGGGAACTCGTGGGGGAGGAGGCCGGTGAAGCCTACCATTGAGCCGAATACGCCCAGGACGGTGAGGATGGCTTTGCCGGCGGGGTTGGCCATGGTGTTTGATTTTATTTGATTTGCAAGAGGCTTCTGTGATGTTAGACACGATTATGTAGTCTGGTTAGTGATTAATCTGTTTTGCAGATGTTCGACGAGGATTTGATATTCCGGCGAAATAATGCCTTTTTCACGAAAATGCACCCTTGTTTTGCTTCTCATTTAATCATCAAACTCTGTTGGAACCCGGGTGGGACCGCGACTCAGATACTCTCCACTTTTCTCTTTCAGTATAATGAGGCTCTGGAAGACTAGCAAGTTGCCAATGGCTGCAACATGACTTAACACAGTATATGGTAAACCCCTTGTATTGAGGACATTTGAATCTGCCAATAAGATTAATGAAACGAAGCAACAATCTTTTCATCACGAGATCGTTTCATCTTTCCTTGATGAACTAAATGGGTTTTATATCTTGGGTGCTGGCGTCTCTTATCCAACATCGACATCGATGATGAACTCAAATCCAAAGCTACAATGTATCTACCAAACAGACGATCGATCAATAGAACAGCACAAGACAAGGGAAAGCCCGATGTACAAAAAACCGTCCCCTCCCGTTTTCGGAAAGTATCACGAAATCAATGCCTTAATGCTCGCTACCTACTTCTCTACTCTCCTCTTTCTTGACCTTGGAAAAGTAGTCTATTTGAGCGCCTTGGCCGCATTCCACGCTTCGACGACGTCGAGCACGGATTCTATGTGCTTGATGTCTAGCCGTTGGTTGTTTTCGCGCGCGATACTCCGTGCGCTGCCGACGGCGTGCTTGATCTGTTGTTCGAGGGGGGTATTTAGTCTTTGCTTTTGTGTATGTATACGTATCTGTATATTGGAAGTAGGCTCTGAGGGGAGTGCTTCGGCGAGGTAGGGCATAGTGACTTACTTGGCGCCCGTTCATCACGTGGGAGGCTAGCTTCTCCACTTCTGGGTCTGTAATGTGCCCGGAGACGCGCTCGATGAATTGCCGCCAGATTGTGCGGCGCGCGGCGACGTCGAGGTCAGGGTAGTGGATGGAGAAGTGGATGCGGCCTGGTGGGTGGGATTAGGATGAAGACCTTTTCTGCTAGTGTTGGGGTATCTGAGGGTGGCGAGACTCACTTTCAAAAGCGGGATCGCAGTCGCCGATGCGGTTGGTTGTCAGGATGAGTATTCCCTGGAAATATTCCAGCTGCCGGAGGAATATCGAGACAAGAGCATTCCGGGCTACGTCTTTGGTGTCGCGCTCTTGAAGGAAGACGTCCGCTTCATCTAAGAGTAGCACGGCGGACCATCGGTGTGATAGTTCTAGGATCAGTGTTAGTTGCTTGTCGACCTTTTCCACGTCGGTGCCCAATTCGCCGGCGCTGACGGCGTATAAGGGTCTTTTGGTCACTTCTGCGACTGCTTCCGCCGTCAGCGTCTTGCCGCATCCGGGACGTCCGCTCAGTAAGCCGATAAGACCGAGCCCTTTGCCTTGGATCACGTCGTCGTAGCCAGTGCCTTTGGATGAGTGCTGCTTGACGAGTGAATGGATTAGGGTTTTTTGCTTCGCGCCGATAACGAGCGAGTGGAAGGGCTCGTCGCTCCAGACTACTTCTTGTAAGCGGGAGACGGGAAAGCCCCCCCATTTCTTGTCGCCGAACCCGAAGCCTCCTACGAAAGGTGCGCAGATGAGATGTTGGTCGTCGGTCAGTTGTGTCCTATCGAGTGTGGATTGCACGTTTGGGATGCAGGCCCAGTTGGGGTTGTAGGTGCGGAAGGAGGCGGTGTCGATCATTGCGCGCCCGTGGGTACTGAACTTGAACCGGTTCACTTCGTAGCGATCGTTCATTGTTTCCCGCATCGCTGGTCCGCTCGTCTCCCAATATGTGTTGCCGATCATTCGGGCGTACTTCTTGCCTCGTTCAATGACTTCTTTGCGGATTTGCGCTGGGTTGGGCACGAAGTCTAGGGGGTAGACGATGAGATCTTGGATTTTCTTTGCGCCGTCGTATTGATCGATTTCCAGGTCAGAGTAGAGATCCGGTCGGCTGGCTATGCCTAAGTCTTTAGTGTAGCCAAATTTGAGCCCGTCGTCGGCGATCATATCGCACATGACGTGCCAGTAGGGTGTGCCGTCTTTTCGATATCGTTGCCGGATGCGTCGCATTAGGAGCACCTGTGGTTGTTCGGTGTACTGGTGGAAATGATACATCATGCAGTTGGGTGTGAACAGGGCCCAGAGTAGCGACCACGTGATTTTATTAGCAGGTAGCAGATTTTCCAAGCTGGCGATGTTGCTTCCGTGCTGCTCTTCGACGTATTGCATAGCGACTGAGAGGTCGGCGACGAGAGACGAATCTGGAGATTCTTTTTTCTCTTCGAGGGATAGGCGGTCTTTTAGGGCGAATCGAGAGTGAAAGAAGAGGGCTGGATCAGCCTATTTTTCCCAACAAGGATTAGCAAAGCGATGAAGGTACACCTCAGTAGGAAGATAGCCTAAAAAGCAGCCAATCTTGCCCCCTAAAAGCAGAAGATCCTGGCTTGAAGGAAGGTTCTGGTGAATCCCTTCCGCCGCGGATTGTAAAGTGCCATTAACGAACGATAAATACCTTCCGCTGCAAATTGCAAAAAGCCTTTAATGATAAATGCAGATGCTCATGGAAGCTCATATGCTACTATTCAGAGAGAAGGCACTTCGGCTCGGGCGAGATAGAGGGCGACTTACGAATGGAGGCTCCTTGAGGAGGGACAAACCCTCCACGTCTTTGTTGATCTCGATGAGAATGTCACGTAGCACTGAGCTCTTGACGTCAACCTCGGTGTGGGTATGCTGGCCTTTGTGGTTGATAATGCGCCTTTCAACTAGGACGGGCTTTTTCTTGTCGAGTTTCTTGTCTGGTTTACCGGATTTGACCAGCTTTGTCGTGTATGTCCGTCTGGTAAGGTTAGTATTGCGGCCATAAATTCCTGGATATCAGATCGGTAAAGTA
Organism: Evernia prunastri; assembly: GCA_003184365.1. Classification (NCBI taxonomy): domain Eukaryota; kingdom Fungi; phylum Ascomycota; class Lecanoromycetes; order Lecanorales; family Parmeliaceae; genus Evernia; species Evernia prunastri. Next base: position 261,858 of record NKYR01000048.1, read on the forward strand.
GCTCACAGATCAAATCTAAGGAACCAGATGTTAGTATGATAGACTACGCACAAAGCCCATAGTGCGAGCGAATTGGACTCACACTTCGGCATATCGCAGGATGCGATTTGGACCCGGCTTCAGTGATGCTGCTTTGTCTTCCTTCTCATCTTCCTTGATACTTGTCACACTCACTTGCACGTCTTTCTTGAGGTCTGGCTTGCCGCTGTCGATTGGGATATCACCCATGGCTGGATATTAGGGTTGTTGTTCGTGTTGGGATTACAATAGCAGGGGAAAGTGACCGCAGGCGACACGGTACTGTTGGAGTACGAGGGATGATGATTCTTCACAAATCCTCATAACGAAGGAGACTGATATTTGTTATAAAGAGTCAGCTATCAGAACGAAGAAAAACCTCCTAGGCGCAGGCGGACGGAGACACCGACCTAGTGTGGCTGGGGTCTGCTGCCTGACCGTTCAGTTGTGGCTTGGTGCGCTGTCTTTGCCGCGTGGCTGTGGCTTCGCGCAGGCACTATCTGGTGCTTAATTAATCAGCGCTTCTTGCAATTAGCGTCAATGTCAATAATATATTAAAAGCCGACTTGCTTCAGGTGTTCAGCTTGTGGTTGCCTTGAATGCTCAAGACATCTCACAGCCTACTTCTCCTTTGTTGCCGTATTTCCTACATATTCGTATGAATTACAAAAAATACACATAACGATATCTTGCACCCACTTGCTCTTCTGTAAATAGGCGTCTGCTGCAATTTTCAACGTTTTCGACACTACGATAACCAGCAAGCATGGGTGCCATGAAAGAGCTCAGGTAGCCCGACCCCTCTCATTATGATATAATCCCTTACGCTGATCAATACAACTGTAGAGTCCCCTTCGGTTTTGAGCATGCTTTCTACGACTATATTCGCAACCTACCAGAGAAAAAGAGCAAGAGGTCAATGCTGGCTCGTATCGATCTCAACAACCCTCCCACACCGGAAGACATACAGGTATCTCTTCACCAGATAGAGGCTAAACACGCCCGGCGGCCGTCTGTAAAGATTATGAAAAGAGTCCTGGGCCCCTTTGTGGCTGTAATGAAGGACTACTACGGCGTTTTCGACACCCTTTCGCAGGCCGACCAGACACCCGGATGCGTTCTCTGGGGTGTTTTGAAATTAGTCATCGACGGCCTCAGTCGATTTATTGACCTCATCGATAAAATCAAGACCGAGGTGCTCTCTCTTTCAGCGCAGCTACGGCGATTGACCTTGTACGATGAGCTCTACGGCCAGTCTCTCGACATGCAGGAGCTCTTGTTTAGTTCGTACAAGAATGTCTTCAGGTTTTGGTGTCGAGTCGATAAGGAGTGCAGCAGGTGCGGCCTGAATTCCTTGCTGCGAGCCTCAACGTCTTTCAGCATAAAGAAAGTGCAGGCCATCGTTGATGACTTAAAAGAAGACGCGGATCAAATTGAGAAGGTTGCGGCCATCTTAGAAGGCCAATTTGCCGGCACAGAAAGGGTGGAGGCCAGCATTGAGAGGTACGAGAATAGAAAAGAGCGGGACGAAGGCTCTGCATGGAGAAAGCAAATGCAAAGTGATCGCATACGGTCCTGGCTTGGAGGTCAAACCATCATAGAGTCTACTTTGCTTAGACATCGCAACAATCTCGATGTCAGCCGGCATGCAACGGGGCCTCCGACATGTGAATGGCTCCTCAACGACTCACACTTCCAAGACTGGATGAATGGGACATCACTTAAGTCCACCCTTTGGCTGCTCGCGGGGCCTGGCTCTGGCAAGAGCGTCTTGTGCTCATATACCGTTGACTACATAAGGAACCTTGGCGGTGCCCAGGCTCAGTGTCTTCATTTCTTTGAGTTTGACAATGAACATACAGCCATTGTCACAGCCCGAAATCTGGCCACCCAGCTTTTTGAAGATTATTGGCTTGTGAATCAAGACGTTCCAGAAGATTTACACAGCGCATCTCAAAAAAGCGGTGCCGACTTGATCAACGTATTCGAATTCATCCGAATCCTCGTTGGTAAGCTTCCTAAGGTCTATATTTTTCTCGATGGTCTAGACGAGGAATGCACCGGGGCTCAATGGAAGGAAGCTATCAAGGTCATTGAATTTCTTAACATTTTGGCGGAGACTTCTCCAAACAAAGTACGCGTCTGGTATAGTTCTCAAGATAGGCCTATTATTCGGCAGCAGCTGGAGAGTCATTTGATTCTCAATGTCAAAGAGCAAATCAGAGTTGCAGTCGACGAGCACATTTCCTTGAAGGTACCAGGGATCTGCAACCCTGAGGTAGACCAGGATACCCGGAAGTGGATCCTGAGCGAGTTGAAGCAACGTGCCGATGGCAACTTCCTTTGGGCAAGTCTGATGCTGAAAACGATTGAGAATGAGGTGAGCAGTTTCGATGAGATGGAGTCTTTCATCAGGGAAGGTTTGCCCAAAGACCTTGATGCGTACTACGGACGTATCATTGCTCGATACGAAAAGCGTGAGCGTGAACTGGCCAAGTAAGATTCCAATGTCTTCCAGTGTTTTCTCTCAACGTGCTTACTGGCTCAGTAAAATCTTTTCCATCATCACGTTCGCTAGGCGGCGTCTTCGATTGACGGAGTTAAGAGAAGCCATCGGCATCGTCTCTTCTGAAAATCCTAGATCACTGCAAAATCGCAACGTTCCTTGGCGGCAAGCTGTGGAGAAAGTCTTTGCGCCACTGATAGAAACGCAAGAAGACCCCGAGAACCACGGAGAGCACTTCTGCTATCTCTTTCACAGCACAGTCAGAGACTTTCTGATGAACAACCGGAGCATATTTCGGCAAGAATCACCAAATCCCGCAATACATTCGATATCAGAGTTCACGATTGCTAATGCATGTCTGCTATATTTATCTCAAGACAGGTATTCACAACTTCTTACAAGAGATGCGGAGGAATGGACTACGATCTCCAAAGAAAATATAAGTGACCATCATCTGCTTACATATTCGGCGAAGTACTGGGACAAGCATTTTGACCAAGTCGAAGAGACACCAGAGCTTCGTCAAAGAATTGAAAGCTTTCTGACATCATCGAACTTCCAATCCACACTTCAGCTACAAAGCTTGTTCGTCCAAGGCCAATTCGAGGTCTATGCTCGCAGTCAGTCTCCTGACCAGATATTTACCAAGCGCGTTTTCCCGAAATGGTTTGCAAACCACAGCATGGACGGCTGCTCTCAGTTTTCCAAGAATTACCGAAGCTATATAAGCGAATGGCACAATCTGCTCGGCTGTGCAACTTGCGATGAGCCGCGCTGCTACCGGCATTCGAGCGCAAAGCACCTCAGAGGGGAGCTCGACCGCTGTCTCTGGGGCTCATTGGGTCCGCGAAACTTCCTTTCGTCTAAGCCTGGGCGGTACACCAGCTTTATGTTGTGCGATAAAGAACACCTTGAGCCAGGTAACGTGCCCTATCATGAGGCAATATCTCGGGATGGTAGGAAAGTCGTGGTACTCCAGTCGTCAAATCAAGCTGTAGACGCAGCCGAGCCAAACTTTTCTAATCGGACTTGGACATTGTCGGGCCACAAGATCCATCCATTGCTCGATGTCAATACCAACATCTCAACAAGACTCGACGGGAAGCTGTGGGCTGATGCTCAACTGAAACTGGTATCTTTCAGCTCCGATCTTGCTTTCTTGCGGATTGGGTCTCAGATCTTCTCTATTGACGGCGAAGGCGGATACTGCGCAACTGATGACTTAGACATAACATCTGAATTTCCGAATGCTTGTGTTGAAGACATCACAAGCCGAGGCTCGCTTCTTGTCGTAGCGTCAAGACGCAAATTGCCAGCAATCACGGAGCCCCGCGGTCGCCAGGCAGCTAAAGTGGACCAGGTTCCGGATAAATCACTCGGAGCTCTAGGTGACCCACCCCAAGACCCGCCTTTAGGCAAGGATCTGAGTGTCACGGGGTACCAGCAAGATTCACGCGAGCTTTCTAAAAGCAACCACGCTTCAGACACCTCTCCTGCGAAAGAAGGAGATTCCATTGGAAAGGATGGAAATGATAGTGATTCCTCTAGTCCTTCAGAGGGAACTTCAGAATGGAACTCAGCGGAAGAAAGCTGGAGCGAGGGATCCACCGAGATAGATGAGCTCGGCAACCCCTTGACCTCTTCAGATGAGTACAATTCTACTTCTAGCGAAGAGGGGACAGACAGCGATAACGAGAGTGAGCCTGCGCAAGATGACGCCGCATCTGACACCGCTGTCAACAGCTACGGTCAACTATACGAAGAATCCGACAGCGACGGCGGAGATGTTGACTTTGACTGCGGATCTGAGGACGAGTCTTATGACGGTGACTATGAATCCGATTGGAGTGACGACAACAATCGGGAGGAAGACTTCCACTTCGATACTGATGACGAAGAGAGGCTGGTCAGGTGCAAGGCATATTCGAGACGGCACAGGAAACGAGACGCTAAGGTACAACAAGGCATACTCAGAATCTATGACCTTACTGCCAGCCCCCCAACCCCGGTTTTCACGTTCACACATCCGCTACCTATTATGCTCTACGATTCACCCCCGGCAATTCATCCAACAAAGCCACTGGTGGTATGGCCACTCTGTGGAGGTGATGTTCTGTTCGCAGACTTCGAGGGAAAGTCCTACTTCATCAGAAGAGCTCGAACTACCACGCGCAAAAGTAGGTTTTCGCATTTTCTCGTCTCCTACGGAAGTTAGAAGCTCAATGGACTGTGCTTACCAATTCTTCCATCAAGCCCGCCATGTCTTCATGAAATTCCACTTTTCCCGCTGCTCCAAATACCTGCATATCGCCTCCCTCGAAGCGCAACAAATGAAGCAATCCAAATCCGAAGTAAAAGCCGGCAGTAAACCCGGATTGGTCCTATCTGCCTTCATCTCCACTCACCGCCTCTCAACCAGGAAAACGACCCGTAGCCCGCCCACCCTCATCCACCGCGTCAAAATTATGCTTGGATGTACAACTTCTCTCTGCCAGACCAGAATGCCTATCGAAGTGACATGGACTGAGAAAGAAGTCTATCTTTCCAACAGCAGCGACTCGAACCTCCTCACGCTGCTTCGTGTTGACTTGTTCCCCCCGTTAAAAGATTCTGTAGCTGCCGAGTACAATGCCGTCTCTGTCCCAAGACTTCCAATCCTCCTTCCCGAATCAGCTCGCTCCCGCTCAGTACACTACTATCCGCCTCAACCGAATACCACTCACGCGCTCATCCTCATGGGAAGTTGGGCCAGCACTTCCGACTCTGATAATAAAGATACAGGCCCAAAGACACCAGACGTTGTGCCTAATGTTTACGACACCATCCAAGGCCTTCCCGAGACTGTTTCTCCGCCCATCGGATTCTATGTAGACGTGGACAAAGATCTCGGTGGATGGGGCGCCAGCAATGCGGAAGAGGAGATCGACAAGGACAAGGATAAAGGACAGCTGAAACAGAAGATGGAGATCTTTGCCGCGGAGGACGATTGCGATATCGAGCATTATTTTTTCACGAAAAGGAGGTAGTGTTAGAGAGACTTTCTTGTAGAGAGTAGATAGGATGACTTCCTTGGCTCGTTAGCCCTGGGCGAGTGATTATTTGCAGAATGAGGTCGGCCCCGGGTGCATTAGCCGATGGGTCAGTGGGTAACTTAGTCATCAAACCGCCGAGTCATCGTGTTTGGAACTTTGGATTATGCTCGCGTGTCCGACGCGACTTTGCGCGTGTCAGCTAAAAGCGACTCTTACCTCTACAAAGTAGGCTAACTCTCACGCTACGTAAGAACTATCTGGGTTCTTGTTCTGCTATCCTGATAGCTTGCTTTGATTGATACATTCTTTTCTTGAACCTTGCCACTAGTCGCCGGCTCTTCAACATGGCAGATGACTCGCTACAAATCAGAGAAGACCTATGCAACTATCTCCAAGTCATCGACAGTGGAAAATTTGCAACCTCTGGGCCTTTAATAAATGCTAGCAATCCTGGCTTGTTCGTCAAAGGACTCGGAAAAGTCGGACTCCCTCTCTCGGAACGAGACGCTGCAGACCTCAGTCGTGAAAGCCATGAGGCGCCTTTCGGCAAAGGCAGCGAGACGTTCGTCTATGAGACAGTGCGTAAGACATGGGAGCTGAACCCTTGCCAGTTCGAGCTGCGTAATCCTGCCTGGCCATCGACCCTTCATGAGGCTGTTGGGAAAGTCGCGCAAGAACTTGGCGTCCTAAATGGCGCTTCCAGTATTCGTGCGGAATTGCACAAATTGTTGCTGTACGAGCCAGGCGCATTTTTTGATAAACACAGAGAGTATGCTGCCAGCCTTCTTTGATCCATTACTACTATACTGAACATTTGTAGTACCGAAAAAGCCCCGGAACTGTTCGCCACTCTCGTGATCGCGCTGCCCTCGGAGCACACCGGTGGCGATGTCATTGTTCAACTCAGAGGTGAGGAGCAAATTCTCAGAACGCAGGGTCTATGCGACTACGGCTACTCGTACCTTGCTTGGTACGCTGACGTCAATCATTCCGTATCGAAAGTGGCGACTGGGCATCGACTCGTCTTGACGTACAATCTGATACATCAAGCATCCAACTCGAGTCGCATGGCCTCCGTGTTGGACGATCACAAGCAGAATCTAGACAGTGCCTTGGCGCTGTGGAGTAAGAAAGACCATGGGCTCGAGTTGGGTTCGGACCACGTTGACGAAAAATTGGTGTATATACTAGAGCACGAGTATTCCGAAGCCAACATCTGTATCGACCATCTCAAAGGAAAAGACCAACTTCGAGCTCACTACTTGTGAGAGGCATGTCAAGATCAAGGCTTCTGTCTCTTCTTGGCACATTTCGAATTCAGTAAGACAGGAAGCATCGACGAAGACGAAGATGATCACGGCTGGGCAGATGATATGAACGATACGGGCTATCATCAGTTTTTGGACGAGCTAGAATCAAATTGGAAGCTCTTGACTATCTTTCGATCTGATGGAGTACAAATTGCGGAGGATATCGCTTTGGAGGAAGAAGAGATTCTCGAGAATGCGGACTTCGCAGATACTGAACCAGATGATGAGGAATGCGATGGCTGGACTGGTAATGAAGGATGCACTGCCACGCAGTTCTACCACAGGACCTGTGCTGTCATTCTACCCAGGTCTCGTCGTCTTGACTTCCTGTCAGAGGCTCACAGCGTCAACATCAAAGAGTTTGTTGCAATGCTTCTAAGGGAGATGGAGGTTGAGGTAATGTCTATTGCGTCCCGAAGGGAGTTGAAGAAGCTCTGCGAAATGGTTATCGATGCGAAGAAGACACCGCAAAAGCCAAAGAAAGCATCTGTAGAAGATCCTTACAGCTTCGATTGGCGGAAGGAAGAACCCAAGATCAAGGGTCTTTCGCATGTGTCTGACGACGAGCTGGTCTTCGTCGGTAAGGCTATCATGACACTCGATAGTCCAGATTTGCTGGAAGAGCTTGCGAAGGTGGCATCGCGGATGCTCCCGCTTGGTCTCTTTCAAGAGCTGGGTAAAGTTCTCACTGGTCGTGACATAGGTCTTTGGAAAAATGGGTAAGTGCTTATCAATACTCTGGTGCTATGCTAATTTTTACTACAAGAATCAAGTCGGCCATATCTCGCAGTCCTTACATATCCGAACGTGTGAAAGCTGTAGATCTACTTGTCAGCAGCTACCGAGAAATTACAGGCAAGAGTAGTACTATTACTACTCCTACACAGAGTATCCAGGATCTTGAACGTGAAATGGCCATGAGCATAACAGAGCCCGGGAGTGGCGACATCGTTGTGACGGCGGCTGATGCTCAGACCTTGATACAAATATCTGAAAAGTATGGCGAGAAGTACACCTTCGAAGTCATTCTTCCACTCGTAAAGAAACAGACTTCGAACGTGGGATTCACCTTTTCTTTCCTAGCAGAGCTCTATCGAGCTGGCGAAGCCGACACTCTTCGCCTTGAGGTCGTCCGGAACCTCTTCAAAGACATTCTCGGCGATCATATCGCCGAGATTCACCTCCAAGAGCAGGAAGTTGAGCGCGAACAGCTGTGGAACGGTTCCATTAAAAGAAGGCGTTTAGATTACGACAGACACGGATCTCAGACTGCAGAAGACCAAAGTCCAAGACCATGTACCTCCAAGGATCTCGCAATTTTGTTTCGCAATTGTGAAAGACTGCATCTCCTGCATGAGGTTGATCAGCTCACCAACAAAATCACCTCGCATGCACCCAACGCTAATTCTACAACTTTCGAGCACCTTCTCTTGCCGCTTCTCAAGCATCTTCCGCCGCGCGTCGAATCATGCTCCCCAAGTATCGACAGCCACAGCTACAATGGACTCCTCCAAACCATTCTCTCCCATTATATAAAGATCTGTGTTCAACCCGCACCTCGAAAGCCTACAGGGTGGGAGCGGCAACCGCGCGGCTGCAACCTCTACTGCGAAGATTGTGTGAAGCTCGACGCTTTCCTCAAGGACCCTGACAAACCCCATGCTCACTTCTCCGTGAATGGCAAACGCCGCGATCATATACAAGAGCGCGTCAACAAGGGTTATTGCTGGACAGAGACAGTGAGAGATGGGTCGCCGTACACCCTCGTCGTCCAGAAAACCGAGCTCGAATGGGAAAAAGCGATGAAAGAATGGAAACAGAGATGTGCGGTTGCGATTAAGGCTATCGAAGATATCGGGCTTGAGAAGTTGAGAACGTTGTTGGGGCAGGGATGGGAGGATGTCGTGGGATTGGTGGGCATCAAGGGAAACGGCGGGGAAGAGAAGGGGGCAAGACGACCTCTGGGGGATCTGGCGCAGGGGATAGGAAAGACTAGTGCGGCGGATATGGGGATGGGCAAGAGGGTGAGAGGGCACATCGGGCCTGAGATTATAGATTTGTCTGGCGAGTAAGGTGACCTGTTTGGCGCTCAACTACGTCTGCCAATCTTTGGACGTGGGATAGTCAATCAAAGTCTGCGAGTTGCCCAAAAATGGCATCCTGACGCGCTAAACAGTCTATATCTACAGAGTAATTAACAAAGTAGCCTTCTCGTCGTTGAGAAGTAAGGTAGCAAGGAGCATTTCCTTGGCCCCTTTATGTTCCGTTTTACAGTGCTTTGGAAAACCCTTGGCGGAGGCTCCGAGCAGGAAAATCAAAAAAAATTAAACATTTGAGAGGGGGGGGTGTACATAGAGACCTAACCCTAACCCCAGAGTCTGTTGAGCCGTTGCTTGAAGTGGTGCTTGTGTTGCATGTGTTGAATATGAATATAATCTAGATTAAGCTCTTTCTAGTATCTACCTTTTTAACAGCATGCTATTCATGGAATAATTTTACCCGTGGATAGAATATCTCATCCATGGATTATACGGTTATCCATGGATGATTATGTTATCCATAGTAGTGTATTATTCATCTCATGGACAAAATTCCACCAATATCATAATATCTTCCATGGATAAGTTGAATCATTCATGGATTACTACTAAGTCTACTACTACTTCTACCCCTTCTTATCACTATTCTTATTACTACTAATCATATTACTATTGACTCTTATATTTATTCTTGCTGACAGTTCATCATTCAATAAAAATTCCGTCGCAGATCCGAGGTGAGTCGAGATTTTCCTGGCGGGTTACTCGTAACCGAGGCATCTCGTTACCTCGATAGATCTATATCTCTATATTACGTATCGAAATAGAATAATATAAGACGTAAAAGATGATTCTATATATAGATGATAAAAAAGATTTTACTGTCTAGATGAATGTAGAAAAAGTGTGTATAGCTTCAGATAGTAACTGCATTGATGATTGACGGCTGCATAATGAAGGCCCAAGCAAAATATCCATGGATGATATATATCGTCCATGGAAGATATTGTGGTATTGGTGGAATATTGTCCATGAGATGAATAATACACTACCATGGATAACATAATCATCCATGGATAACCGTATTATCCATGGATGAGGATAATCCACCAATAGCATGCAACACTTGCCAATCCCCATATCACCTTGTGCGATGGTAATCCACACCCTACCCGAGATCACCCGGGTAGCGCACCCCGAGGGCATGATCCGGGGCAGGGTGTGAATTACCATCGCACAAGGTGATAGGCCACTACGTGAAGAAGGTCGAGCTTTGCAGAGTACTCGATGACTATGCCGAGTACGAAGGAGAGAATGAGCAAGAGAGCGAGGTGGAAGCCGAGTCGAGGGATACTAAGGCCGGCATCTCCAGAGAAAAGCTAAGCCTCGACAGCATTCATGCTGCTGTGAACGGAAGCAAGCTTATCAATCATGGAGATCAGGACCTGAGATGGGTTCATAAGGAGATCGATCAAGGAAGAAAAGATATTTATATTGCTCTTCTTCTACCTTTACTTCCGAACTTGACAGTGCTCTCAATTGCGCACTGCTCCTATCTTTCAGAATTGTATGCGATGATAGAGCGAGCACCACAACTGGACCCGCGATTTCTCAGCAAAGTTGAGAAAGTCTATATCGAGCATTACAACAACGATCGGAATCCCGGGCACTTCCTGCTCGATCATGTGAAGACTTTCATCCTACTGCCGTCACTACGAAGACTCTCGGCCAGGGGTGCTTATTTGGACGGATGGAGTAGAGAGCTTCTTGAGCCCCATCAGATCTCGAACGCAATCAGTCTAGACTTGCGTGAATGTGAGATCGGTTCCAGACTCCTGGACCAGTTCCTCAGACATTTCCCGTACTCGCAATCTTTTGTCTACACGAACTCCCCCGGACGTTACTCAAACGGCAAGGACTTTGACCCCTTCATCATCCGAGCCGCCCTGCAAGCCAGAGTATCCACCACGTTGCGGAGGCTTACCATTCTGAATCTAAAATATTCAAACTCAGGCGACGAAACCTTCATGGGCCCGCTCTGCGATTTTAAGGTTCTCGAGCATGTGCATAGCGAGTGGGACTGCTTGGTTCCGTATGTTGGGGCCGACGTTGAGAACGACGAAAGAGAGATCCTCTCGTTGATACTCCCAAAGTCGTTGAGGGTTCTCAGTGTCACAGACCACAATAAGTACCGCAGATCTAAGCACAAAGTGCTCATACATCATGCTATACAGGCAAAAACCGGTCCAGATGCCCACCTTCCGTTCCTGGAAACATTGGTCTTCTCGATGCCACCGGAGACGGTATCTGTAACCCAAAGAGAGCTGTGCGATGGCGCTGATCAAGGATTACAACAGCGCTGTGACGAAGTGGGACTGTCTTTACGTTTTACTACGATTGAGCCTTTCGGTGCTTGCTGGGAAGACGATGATCTTTGATATTCACATCGTGCATGTTTTGAGAAATGTTGCGGGGATCGATCCGGTCATCAGGGCTACTACAGGAATGTCCCTGCGCACTTGCAAAATGATCGACATAGATTCATTCTCAAAGATACTGCAAGTACTCAATTGTTTTAACTACTAGCATTTCAATCACTCAGCTCCCTAACACTCACGTGAACCTCAATGCTCTTCCCCATCAATCTATGTCTTCTCTCTGCTTCAAAACCACGGACACTCTGCTTGCATAACGCACTCTGTGTCGAGATACTCCTTGTACTTTGCTCGGACTGTCTTCAACAACGCTACAAACTACCCTGTCTGCCACTGAATGCCTTGGGAGATGAGGTGATTGCATATTCTATGAATCGACATTGAGGGTCTTCCTTTTGGGCGCACCCCTTAATGTTATGCTGGATGAGTGCCTCTGACAGCTTTCGCATACTGATACTAATTCAGGAAGCAGGTCTCGCAGCTCGGCGGTCTCATCCTCAGGCATTATTGATTCAGGCTCAGCTAGGACGACAATAATTAGCGAATTACCGAATTTTTGGCCATGAATCCAACAATTGACGGAGCCACAAGTAAACCAGATGGTCTCAGCTGGACATGATAGTCACTACCGCACAACCCATAGCGCTTTCCCTCATCAAGAACATGGAATGTCCATCGTCGATGACCTTTGCCCAAGCTGAATTTCCCTGTCCCTGCTTGTTAGACAGTAGCGCCCGGATCATTCCAAACATCCCGCGCATCCATTCTAATACGATGCTAAGTTAGAATTTCTATGCGGTGAGAAAGTCAGCGGTCTAACTGGATCACCCAAAGAGTCAGTGGGCTTTTCTTTTAAGAAACTCTCTGGCGAAGTGCCAGGCGAAGTAAACTTCGAAGTCCTTCCTTCAGTATCGTCAATCCTCGATTGATCTCTATTATTGGCAATACATCGTGTGTGAGGTGAAAAGCGAGTCACTGCAATTTGTTTTTGCTCTAAGGCACACGCGGTGAGGCCGCGAGACTAAAACTATAATCCTGTAGGTCGGTAAGTCGCAACCTTGCCTGGATCACAATTACGGGGTGCGCTACCCAGGTAATTTTAGGGTAGGTGTGATTTATGACCCCATAAGGTGATACTATTAATTGTCATACTGCCTTATCCAGCGTTGAGACTTTGCAGTGCTCGAAATTGCATCCCTCTCTGGCCCTTCAAACAATGCAAAGAGAGAGCCTTTCGAGTAGCATATCTACCCAGTGTAGTGCACTTATCTCCATACCACGACTCCTATGTTAGGGGTCGATAAGCGAAGGCGCTTGACGATGCTAGAACAAAGGCCCCCGCATGCCAGGAATGAGGATGCGTCGCTACAGAAAGTTTCAGGATAAGGCGACGAACGACTGACTAAATACCGCCTTCAAGGACATACTGCCGATTGCCGACACTCTAATTTTGCATAATGTTTTCAAAAGGACTCATCCAGTAGACCAAAGGTTTACCTGGGCTACGTTCCAGGTTGAATGGACTGAGGCGGAACACTCGAGCATGGCGGTCTCGGCCTTGTCAAATTTCTCGCTTGCAATAAATGCATCACCTGCCCATGGTATTTTATCCACTTTCCCAGCTCCAACCGCACCTGATGTTATCCGCTGCTCCAGCTTCTATTCCGACCAGCAATCTGTCGACCTGGAACAATGCCGCTTCGCATGGAATCTCCTACCTCGTGGCAGCAGAGCGCATCTGTGGTACACCAATCTCGGTTCGAGCCCTGAAGCGCAGTCAAGTTTGCGCCTCCCACTTGAAATAGGCAATGGTTCGTAAAAATTCGTTGCAATGTACTTGAGTGACGTGATATTGATGTTGCTGGGAATCAAAGAACATTGCCGCATCCAATTCTCTGCTTCGGGAAAGTACGCGGAAGAATCTACCTTTGCGGTTCGAATTTCTGGTGATACGATGCGCGGTTTGGTGGGACGGATCATTGACGAGTGCGTTGGAGGCAGTGGAGCTGCAAGGCCGCCCCGGCGGGGTGGTGTTGGGACTGAGTATATTCAGCGGACCCTCGATTGGTTGGTGAAGCCACGCACAGGATGGCCGGGACGTCTGGACATACGTGAGTATCGTAGCCCTGCAGCTTCTGATCTCGAATTGATCTAGATAGCAATGAGTACGACTTTCCTTACGGCCATGGTTTACTCCGGGGAGCAGCTCACCAACTACGAACCTGGCGCTCAGAGTCCAGTGGTCTCGAAAGTCTTCTTGGACTGGATAGAAGATGCTGCCGGTCGGTTGCCTCATAGCTCGGTTTTCTGGGCAGAACTCGCCAACAGGTATTATTATGTCTGGAAGGCGAACAAGGGTCAGGAGATGGATCTTGGAGACAAAAGCTTCCTTCCGCATTGGTGGGATGATGTGCCAGATGTTGGGAATCTGGTGTTGGGACGTCTTAATGGAACTAATGCTACCAACGGTGCAGTCAGCATTGCTCGGAGAGGTGCTCAGAGGAGGCTCTGGTGATCTGGAAGCTGCTAGCTGCCAGTACTTTAGGCTGTGAGAACCCTAGACTTTCCCCCCAAGGAACTCAATGCAAAGTCATGCTTAGGATGCGGATAGTTTAAAAACGTGCACAGCGCTTTTCATCGCAGTGAAGTATTCCCTTAGGATCTCAATTTCGTGAATGTTAATAATTGTTTCAATAATATCGATTGATTGAAAATAATCTCCTCGTTGGAAGGAACTACTTTTAACCAAACCATCCCGTACTTAATGTGTGCTCCGGCCCTGCGGACTGCTTGAGCTTTCAAGGATACCATGCTTCTTCAGATGGGGGCAACAGAAGCAAAACGGTAATTAGGGATATCCTTCATGGGTATCTGTGAATCGCCCTGTCACATTATGCTTATAGATTGACCCTGTGACCTTCTCAGAGCGATGCCACCGTAACAATGTCGGACGGCGATCATCTTCTGTTACTTCACAGTACGGCAAGCTGGGCTGCGCTGTTTCACAAGCTTTGATAACCTAGCCACGTCTGCATACGGGGGATAGCAATAACGTCTGCGCCATCCGGGTTTTAGCACACTGTGGCTCGCAGATTCAGCTTTCTTACTTGAAGTGTATGCGCTGAGGATGTTTTTTTTTAGGAACGAGAGGCTGCCTGGAGTCCAGCTGCGCCTTCAGGGGCCACCTCGACTTGACTTACTGTAGCATGAGTCTATGCGCCTTCCACCACTACATGGATTTATATTTCTCTTCCCTCCCTCCCCTCGGATATCTCTCGAACCTTGTTCTTCTAGCCGCTCGTTTTGATACACTCCTACATTCTCAGATACCTCTTTCGTCAGGCCAAGCTCACTTCGTCCATAACCGTAAGCCTCTTCCCCTTTCACCGTATGAAATCTCCACAGCTTACCCACTTGCGCAGCCAGCAACACATACGCTTACAACTGAAACGGGAACATCGCCATGTTCGACCGCATCAACCGCGACCTGACCGTCCTCATCCACGAAACCCGGCCACTCTCTCGACCTGCTCGGCGCGTACCCCGAAAAACCGCTTTCGAACTCCCCGCGCTGGCTGGCGCCATACGCAACGGACTCGCACGTGCCGGATTCGTGTTCGCAGACCGATCGGCGCGAGGACCTCGCGCAGAATACGGTCGTGGCCGCTTTCATTCTGAACGTACCCGATGGCTTGGGCGCCGTGGAGCCGAAGTGGGCTGAGGTGTTTCACTAGTTCTATACGATTGAGCTGGAGCACGTGGAGGGGGGCGGTCTGCTGGTGAGAGGGGGGACGTGTACGCAGCGGCTGAAGAGTAGTAGTAAGGCGGTTCAGAAAATGGGGGGTTCGAGGGTGATGGCGCGTGGGCTGGAGGAGCGACCGGATGGGGGTTTGTCGGATGGTGTGGAGGCCATTGAGTTGGTGGAGTTCGATACGAAGGAGATTTGCAACTTTGGCTCCCTGACTTAGGAGGTTCTTTTGATATCGATGCGCTATTACGCAAAGGGGAGTAGATTTAGATACACTATAGACGTGCGGGATACGCCCCTAGATCCATCTTGAGTTCCGCAAGTCTCGCCAGCTTCGAGGTCCAAGATCGAAATAAAAATCGGCGACCACGAGTCTCCCTTGATAAACGCGCCTCCTGCTGCCCTACTAACGTTTGCAGGAAGGAGAAGAAGAGAACTCATGCAGCGTTGGGCTGGAGGTGTAAAGTGTCTGTTACGAAGCGACAGATATTCATGATACCGAGTAGCCGACGCTTGGTTACCCAAATCCTTTTTAGTGAATGTGAGGTTTGTCTAGAAAAGCGATCGAAAAGACAAAGACGAAAGTCCATTCCGAGCTTGCGATTCACTGAACTACGGGGAGGTAGACAGTGGGAAAAGAACCGATAGCGTATCTCACTCTCCGTGAGGCCCGAAGCTATTGTCGAGGCACCACGATCTCCTTTGCGCACGTGTTAAAAGCTTGGGAGGTATTCTGTGGTTGTTCTCCATATATCTAGTGCTCCAATGGCAGCGTATCCCTCGAAACGGTTCTTTGCCGGGAATCGTCTCGTATTCGTGGATATCACTACTTCTACAAGTGGTCAAAGATGTCGCCGGAATTGCTTCATGACTTGTCTGATCAGCTTCACGCTATGGGCATAGAGAGTTGGAATATTGATCCTTGCTATTCAATTATATCCAGTCTGCTTAGACACTAGCAGTGATTTTTGGGGCGACGACGTCAGATACAGAAGTCACACTCACCCCATTTGCTCTTGAGCTCTCGCTGCCTCTTCAAATCCAGATCATCGCAATAATCAGTCCGCCTATGGCAATCCAGCCAGGCAAGCCGCATTGCATAAAACTGTTGCCCGCAGCGCCGCCTTGGGAGGCCACGGTTGAAGATGTGGGACTTGTGGTGGGTGACGTTGACGTGCTTGCACCCGAAGTGGTAGTTGTATTGGATGCGGAGGTGGAACTGGCGGTAGAGGCAAGGAATACACCGCCTGCGATGGCGGGTGGAGAGACACTGGCGGTGGTGTTTTTGGCGGCGCTTTTGTAGGTTGCAAGGGTATTGTTAGATCTATGGAGGCTGTCAATAATGGTATAAAGGGATTTGTTGGGAAAATTAGTACTTACGGGGCATTGACGACCATAGCCATTCCACTCTGGCAATGCGTGACCTGAGAGCAGTAGAAATAGATCGGAGCTGTGTTGTTCACTGCGACCTGGAAGATAGTTGTCTGCATGGAGATTAGGGTTCGCAATGTATCTGCACGGGATAATCGTAGACCTACCCCTTCAGCAGTCTCTGGCATGAAGCCAGAATACACGCCACCAGTCAAGGGCCGACATGGCGACGAGAAGCTGCCCTGAGTGACGGAATGATTTTTGGGGTAGTAATGGAATTGTAGCAAATCACCACTATCGGCAGTGACGACTTCAGGGTTGAACACGAGTCCATTTTGACCAACGCTAATGCTGATGTTCTTAGCGAGAGAGAGGGGAAGAGCGATGAGGGGAAGGACAGATATGAGATGCATGGTTGTGGATTCAATGATGCGTGTGAGTCAAATTGTATGGTTGGAGGAGGTGGAGACTTTAGGAGGCGGTGTACATTTAAGACGTTTGACGCTGCTAAAGGCAGGTGGCCCACGTTCTTGTAGCAGGGTCAATCGCGGCTGACAGACGGAAAGGGGAGACGACGACGCCGCGAGGCTTGGGGGCTGTACACTCCCTTGGAGAAATCAGGAAATTGGAGCCATTGCAAGGAAGAATTTAAAAGCCACTTGGCCTGTCAGCAGTAGGATCAGTGGCAGGGGAAGGGGATGGCCAGCTTCTGTAATCAAAGAGGATACTAGGAATCGAATCCGTGGGGAGATTCAGCGACTTGCGCCCCCCCCCCCTTGGTCGTAGTTACGATTTCAGCCCAGTGTGGTGGGATGAACTCCGAGAGGACGCGGCGGAATACATCCTGTGCGTAAGCACTTGCGCAGGGCGGCATTAGTGATTCGAAAAGCTACAAATCTCCTGGTTCTCACACCCGGCGATTTTGCTGATTCGTTCGTCAAGGCGTAGATGATGTAGCATTCTGCTTGTTTGCGCGTCCAAGAGATGATCTGTCATCAGCTTTCGTCCTGTGTACCGCTCCTATTCAATCCTATCATCCTACTCGTTTTGAGTGACTATAAAGAGTAAAAGCATCTGGCGTGAGATAGTAGACAGGCTTACCTCTGCTCAGGTAACAATCTTAGAAGGTTTCCTGTCCCATACTTGCGCAATTCGTCGTTTGGAAGGCGCCAGTCTTTGTAAGACCTGAGTGGGACTTGCCTAGAGCGTGGAGAGGTTAGGTATCTTGGGGAGGGGGGCCTCGGGAGGCCTCGGTGGGGGGGGAACTCAGGGTCTGTTGAACGCCGAAGTTAACCCGGTGCGCATAGCGCACAAACTGTGGACAGGTAATCTCAGGTATCAGGTATGTATCCCAAAGCCCCCGCAACTCCCTCACTTTAAGGTACCTTGCTTTAGGTGCCTCAGGCCTGAAACAACAGACTGCCGCAATTAATCTAACGGGAGCTATCTCACTGCTACTGAGGGTTCACTCACTTCCTATTCGGAAACGTCTCGGGCCGGTGGATGGGACCTACGAATACCCTACTAATATTTGGCTTGGTTGTACACAGTAAGGTAGGTATGCAAGTACAACGACGTTCACGTTCACTATTCCACTAGAGAGTCCGCCACGAAAGTATGGTTCAGAGAGTCGTGCGATCCACCATTGCCACGACTTCATCCAGGTCGGAAACATACCCTGGCGTACATAACATTGGGAAAGGGATAGGCTCGGAAAGATTCGGTGCAATTCTGAGTAACGGACATTGCGCGTCAAAAGGCAAGGTACAAGGACACGCACCTCTTATCAAGCTTATCAAGATTCGATTCACATGAATTGCCCATCGAATCAGCCAATCCAGGAGAGAGAAATGGCCTGCTTACTGCAGAGAGAGTATGTGTCTTGATTACAACGCACCAAGTACGTACACGTACACCTTGTTCGACTACAAATCATCCCCAGGATCAGCGACCTTCCGCCTTCCCCTTAAGGAAAATAAGCGCTAGGAATCATCCCTTTGCAGCATGCACTTCGCCCTTAAACCCCCCCGCCTCCATCAGCCCATTTGATGAGCTATTAAATAAGCATCTGACACCTCCCCATCTTCTTAATCTCACTATGTCGCTATTTCACCGCTAGAGAATAAACTCGGTCCCGTGACAAAAATGAGGTTGTCTGCTCTTGCTGCCGCTATTGCCTTCAGTATGGCCTTCTACCGTTCAGGACTTGACCAATGCTGATCAGGCTATAGCTACCGCTGCAAATGCTCAAGAATCTCATTCCCTCTCCCCCGCCCTTGTCTCTTTCTTCCACCACGTACATCATGTGACAATAGCACACGGCACAATCATGTGCCTGGCCTTTGTGGTTTTTTTCCCCGCTGGTTCCCTCTTAATTCGACTTGGCCGATTCAAGGGAGTGTTATATGTCCATGCGGCCATCCAAGTATTCGCCTACATATTGGCCTTGGTGGGTATGGGTATGGGCATTTATGTCGCCAATTCGCCCACAAAAGCCGGAGAACCCTCATACGTATGTTACGCCTCCAAGCTCGGAGTTTGCTCTGAAACCGCTCGAGGCTAAGCAATTACATACAGATCCATAAATACCACCCCATTATCGGTCTCACTATCATCTCCGCCCTCCTCTTCCAGCCCGTTCTCGGCACTCTTCACCATACCGTCTACGTCCGAGAACGCAGGAGATCTATTTGGTCGACTCTGCATGTATGGTGGGGTCGGACTGTCCTGACGCTCGCCATCATCCAAGGAGGTTTGGGATTGAGGTTTGCCAACAACACGACTGGTGGCAAGATAGCATATGGCGTTGTTGCGGGCTTGATTTGGATCACCTGGTTCAGTGTTGCCGTGTGGCATGATATGAAGAAGATGAAGATTCAGGATACCATGGAGAAGCGTTCGGATTCAGAGGAAATGAGTCCTATCGGGAAAGAAGAGACGGGATCGACTTGATTCTATTACTCCGGGAAATGGCGCGGATATAAAACTAGACTCTGAACGAAAGGTACGGTAGATGGGTTCGGATATGACGCTATGAAAGGTTCAACGACTCTGATTTTCTTTCTTCGGTGATGGCGTACAGCTAGTCAAGGCCACAAACGTGTCCCAGGACTTTCGGCTTTCACCCTACAGTTGCTCCTTATGCTTTTACTACTTGATGCCTATGAATCCTTGATCCTTGAAGAGATCTGCATCCGAGGTTTGGATACAATGATACCAAAGCTCGGAGTGTTTTACTTTGGCCAGATTTTGACACGTTGGCTATACGACTGCCCGTGAAGAGAACAAACACCTATCCTCCCTTATTTAATCGACACGTCTAGTGATTGCCAGTCTCCTCCGCCCCTTATCTCCGACATAATATTTTGACATTTATTGTTGACTAGAGTATGTAAGGTACCGTTCCTCACAATGGCTTCACAGCACTATGACACCACCGATGCCACCATCGTTGACACTGTTTTGAATGAACATGGATGCCCTAGAAGACGACTATCTAATTCTCGATCGTGAAGAAAGGCTGCCGCAATCAACTGGGCCAATACAGAAGGTTAGAGCATGAATGCAGGCGACAGATCGTTGTGCCGACGCCGGATAGTACAAGGGACCTTCTATGTCCGTGCTACACGTATATGAATGTATGAGTCTCAGTATCAACGATAACGAGACGCCGAAGATCATGATACGTTGTGGATTTAAGCCATGCCGGGTGCTGGCAAGCCGCAGAAAATTAGCAAAGGTACGGCGGGATAACAATGCGCCCCTGCGCTGTGAGCGTATACTCCCGAGCCTTGAGATGATCAAAGTACTGGTCCAAGAGGTGAAGGTGGATGTAGTCAACGTCGTCAATGCACCGAGCTCATGATCTCCATCTTCCGACTTACGTGTTCTCGCCAAACTTTACATTGGTAGTGGGCTCTAGCACAATCCTTGATCGAGCACGGACCTAGTGCGGACGCTTAGGTCGGCGAAAGAGTCCCATCTTTGCGTTTTGCGATTCAGAATTGGGGTCGAAAGAACGCGAAGACGGTCTGTCGTGCTTAAACAAAGCGGGGAGTGACTGCCAGATCCTACGCCTACTGATCAATTAAGGCGCTGCCGGAAAAAAGCCTTTCGTCTTCGACGTCATTGATACTATGGATCCAGATACCTTTTGTCCTCGGATCTAGATGAGCAATGATGGAAATGCTGTCTGGGGCTATCAAGATCCGCAAGAAGTCTGTCTGTTCTCTCTGTTCTCTCTGTTCTCTCACGCATCTTCAAGACCAGAATGTTGCTTACTCGACCATTCCAACCTGCTATTCCGGCCATACCTATCATCGAGCGTCATCTGCAAATTCACACCGTTGTGCCCTGTAGGGAACTCAAGCATCGTCCAAATTCGACAGGAAGGGATTAAAACATATCAATAGACCTATCACCCCTTATCCATCCCAAAGTCCGCCCATAAGAGCGACAGCCTTTTAATCTGACGTGGCATCATCATTTGCACTCGTCAGGATACTACAATCAAACCTTCTCACAATTGATTCAGTTCCATAAGTAGACAGCCAGCCTGGTCCTGGGGCTCCTTAGCCTCGTCGGCATCGAAGGCGCCGTCTTCTTCGCTGTCTGGGCAGTCGAAAAGCAAACTGCCACAGTCGGCGTGCCAGCGCACACCACGCCATGGTTATGGCTTTTGACTAACAATCCACGAAAGGTACACTTTTTCTTCCGGTCCTCTATCTGGGCTCGAAGTTCAAGTCGTCCGACTCTCACTCTTTCTGGCTCGGCTGCCCATCAGACACCGTCGCTTCCGCGGTCGACGTTGCGGTATAGTGTACTATCGAAGTTTGCTAGGTTCCGGAAAATGCGGGATGTTGCGATGACAAGTCATACATTTACGCCGCCGCCCGCTCTGGTGGATTGCCTATGAATCAATTAATGCTGCTGTAGAGCTTCATGGGCTTACAGGTCGCCAACATCATACAGAACGATCCGACACTGGAGGTGCTGACGGTTGATGATATGTTTCTGACAACGTACGCGTAGGCTGTGGAGAGGAATGGCAGTACTACTGAATCCGGTAGGCTAACGTGGACATGAAGAAGTTCGCTGTGTGGGTGTCGAGCTTTAGTTTCTGTTAATCAATGAGGCTCTTTTCTCTACAACAGTTGGATCACCGCACGTATTGTATTTGAGATTGACAGCACCAGGAACTAAGGCCAAAATTCGAAAAGCTCGCGCCATCAATTTCGTGTCCGTCTGACAGGAATTATACAAGACAATGAATCTGTGGTAGCGTAAGAGATAAGTATGAGCCAATTGAAGTTGCCAACGGAGATGGGGAAAGAGCAAATTTATTGATGTAAGCAATGAATCGTATCCGATACTCCTTTTTGCAAAACCATTGGCGAAGACTCCGAGTTGACAGGTCTTATCGTTTTTTCTGACCGAGATGAGAAAAGTCGCGAAATATCAAAGATCCTCTTATATAAAGACAATTACAACGATTTTAAACTTCTACTAAGTTGCAAATTATAGAGCATATCTAATACTCTAAAGTAATAATTTAGTATATATTATATAGCGTTATTATTGATTGTACGTAATAAAGTTCGAATTTTTGAAAATTTTGAAAATTTTGAAATGGAGCTAAAAAAAGTAAACAATTTTTTCTAAGAATTTAATAATTTTAAACTTTGAGTATATATATAATAATAATTAGAAAAATAAGTATCTTTTTTGTGATTAACGACTTTTAAGATTATTTACTACTTAGAGGCGAGAATCAGCAATGAGGGGAGACGTCGCAGTCGACGGCGAAAATGGCAGCGGCGACGCGGCGGAGCGCGCCCCTTCTACGTGTCGCGATACGACAACAACAACAACGCAGAGGACGGTGGAAGACAACAATGAAGTAGGAGACTACGCGAAAGCATTGAAAAAGACAGCAGTGGATGGTATAAAAGCTATGGAAGCTTTGGAACTGGAGGAGATGCACCGAATGACACCTCATGGCTTGAAAGCTGCCCGCGTGGCGTTAGGAGCCGTACTAGGATACATCAACAGCTCAGAGAAACGAATCGAAACACTGGAAAATGAGGTAAAGACCCTC